>CAMZJU010000079.1:0-123643 GCA_947311025.1 Lypha dubia
TCCAGGAAAAATCAGCAACGCTTTTTTTGGCCAATTTGGAGAAGGTGTGATTACTCGGGAACGGCTCGTAAGATTTTTGATGTTTTTTCCAGGAAAAATCAGCAACGCTTTTTTTGGCCAATTTGGAGAAGGTGTGATTACTCGGGAACGGCTCGTAGGATTTTTAGTGTAATTTCCAGGAAAAATCAACAACGCTTTTTTTGGCCAATTTGGAGAAGGTGTGATTACTCGGGAACGGCTGGTAGGATTTTTAGTGTATTTTCCAGGAAAAATCAACAACGCTTTTTTTTGGCCAATTTGGAGAAGGTGTGATTACTCGGGAACGGCTCGTAGGTTTTTTAGTGTATTTTCCAGGAAAAATTAGCAACGCTTTTTTTTGCCAATTTGGAGAAGGTGTGATTACTCGGGAACTGCTCGTAGGATTTTTAGTGTATTTTCCAGGAAAAATCAGCAACGCTTTTTTTTCTAATTTGGAGAAGGTGTGATTAGTCGGGAACGGCTCGTAGGATTTTTAGTGTATTTTCCAGGAAAAATCAACAACGCTTTTTTTTGCCAATTTGGAGAAGGTGTGATTACTCGGGAACTGCTCGTAGGATTTTTAGTGTAATTTCCAGGAAAAATCAGCAACGCTTTTTTTGGCCAATTTGGAGAAGGTGTGATTACTCGGGAACGGCTCGTAGGATTTTTAGTGTATTTTCCAGGAAAAATCAGCAACGCTTTTTTTTGGCCAATTTGGAGAAGGTGTGATTACTCGGGAACGGCTCGTAGGATTTTTAGTGTATTTTCCAGGAAAAATCAGCAACGCTTTTTTTTGGCCAATTTGGAGAAGCTGTGATTACTCGGGAACGGCTCGTAGGATTTTTAGTGTATTTTCCAGGAAAAATCAGCAACGCTTTTTTTTGGCCAATTTGGAGAAGGTGTGATTACTCGGGAACGGCTCGTAAGATTTTTGATGTTTTTTCCAGGAAAAATCAGCAACGCTTTTTTTGGCCAATTTGGAGAAGATGGGATTACTCGGGAACGGCTCGTAAGATTTTAAGTGTATTTTCCAGGAAAAATTAGCAACGCTTTTTTTTGCCAATTTGGAGAAGGTGTGATTACTCGGGAACTGCTCGTAGGATTTTTAGTGTAATTTCCAGGAAAAATCAGCAACGCTTTTTTTTGGCCAATTTGGAGAAGATGGGATTACTCGGGAACGGCTCGTAGGTTTTTTAGTGTATTTTCCAGGAAAAATCAGCAACGCTTTTTTTGCCAATTTGGAGAAGATGGGATTACTCGGAAACGGCTCGTAAGATTTTTAGTGTATTTTCCAGGAAAAATCAGCAACGTTTTTTTTTGGCCAATTTGGAGAAGATGGGATTACTCGGGAACGGCTCGTAAGATTTTTAGTGTATTTTCCAGGAAAAATCAGCAACGCTTTTTTTTTCTAATTTGGAGAAGGTGTGATTACTCGGGAACGGCTCGTAAGTTTTTTAGTGTATTTTCCAGGAAAAATCAAAAAGTTTTTTTTTTGGCCAATTTGGAGAAGGTGTGATTACTCGGGAACGGCTCGTAGGTTTTTTAGTGTAATTTCCAGGAAAAATCAGCAACGCTTTTTTTTTGGCCAATTTGGAGAAGCTGTGATTACTCGGGAACGGCTCGTAAGATTTTTAGTGTATTTTCCAGGAAAAATCAGCAACGCTTTTTCTTGGCCAATTTGGAGAAGGTGTGATTACTCGGGAACGGCTCGTAGGATTTTTAGTGTATTTTCCAGGAAAAATCAGCAACGCTTTTTTTTGCCAATTTGGAGAAGGTGTGATTACTCGGGAACGGCTCGTAGGTTTTTTAGTGTATTTTCCAGGAAAAATCAGCAACGCTTTTTTTGGCCAATTTGGAGAAGGTGTGATTACTCGGGAACTGCTCGTAGGATTTTTAGTGTATTTTCCAGGAAAAATCAGCAACGCTTTTTTTTCTAATTTGGAGAAGATGGGATTACTCGGGAACGGCTCGTAGGTTTTTTAGTGTATTTTCCAGGAAAAATCAGCAACGCTTTTTTTTTCTAATTTGGAGAAGGTGTGATTACTCGGGAACGGCTCGTAGGTTTTTTAGTGTATTTTCCAGGAAAAATCAGCAACGCTTTTTTTGGCCAATTTGGAGAAGGTGTGATTACTCGGGAACGGCTCGTAGGTTTTTTAGTGTATTTTCCAGGAAAAATCAGCAACGCTTTTTTTGGCCAATTTGGAGAAGGTGTGATTACTCGGGAACGGCTCGTAGGTTTTTTAGTGTATTTTCCAGGAAAAATCAGCAACGCTTTTTTTTTCTAATTTGGAGAAGGTGTGATTACTCGGGAACGGCTCGTAGGATTTTTGATGTTTTTTCCAGGAAAAATCAGCAACGCTTTTTTTTCCAATTTGGAGAAGGTGTGATTACTCGGGAACGGCTCGTAGGATTTTTAGTGTATTTTCCAGGAAAAATTAGCAACGCTTTTTTTTGGCCAATTTGGAGAAGGTGTGATTACTCGGGAACGGCTCGTAAGATTTTTAGTGTATTTTCCAGGAAAAATCAACAACGCTTTTTTTTTGGCCAATTTGGAGAAGGTGTGATTACTCGGGAACGGCTCGTAAGATTTTTGATGTATTTTCCAGGAAAAATCAGCAACGCTTTTTTTGGCCAATTTGGAGAAGGTGTGATTACTCGGGAACGGCTCGTTAGATTTTTAGTGTATTTTCCAGGAAAAATCAGCAACGCTTTTTTTTCTAATTTGGAGAAGATGGGATTACTCGGGAACGGCTCGTAGGTTTTTTAGTGTATTTTTCAGGAAAAATCAGCAACGCTTTTTTTGGCCAATTTGGAGAAGGTGTGATTACTCGGGAACGGCTCGTAGGTTTTTTAGTGTATTTTCCAGGAAAAATCAGCAACGCTTTTTTTTTCTAATTTGGAGAAGGTGTGATTACTCGGAAACGGCTCGTAAGATTTTTGATGTTTTTCCAGGAAAAATCAGCAACGCTTTTTTTTGGCCAATTTGGAGAAGGTGTGATTACTCGGGAACGGCTCGTAAGATTTTTGATGTATTTTCCAGGAAAAATCAACAACGCTTTTTTTGGCCAATTTGGAGAAGGTGGGATTACTCGGGAACGGCTCGTAAGATTTTTAGTGTATTTTCCAGGAAAAATCAACAACGCTTTTTTTGGCCAATTTGGAGAAGGTGTGATTACTCGGGAACGGCTCGTAAGATTTTTGATGTATTTTCCAGGAAAAATCAACAACGCTTTTTTTGGCCAATTTGGAGAAGGTGGGATTACTCGGGAACGGCTCGTAAGATTTTTAGTGTATTTTCCAGGAAAAATCAGCAACGCTTTTTTTGGCCAATTTGGAGAAGGTGTGATTACTCGGGAACGGCTCGTTAGATTTTTAGTGTATTTTCCAGGAAAAATTAGCAACGCTTTTTTTTTGGCCAATTTGGAGAAGCTGTGATTACTCGGGAACGGCTCGTAAGATTTTTAGTGTATTTTCCAGGAAAAATCAGCAACGCTTTTTTTTTGGCCAATTTGGAGAAGGTGTGATTACTCGGGAACGGCTCGTAGGATTTTTAGTGTATTTTCCAGGAAAAATTAGCAACGCTTTTTTTTTGGCCAATTTGGAGAAGCTGTGATTACTCGGGAACGGCTCGTAAGATTTTTAGTGTATTTTCCAGGAAAAATCAGCAACGCTTTTTTTTGGCCAATTTGGAGAAGGTGTGATTACTCGGGAACGGCTCGTAGGATTTTTAGTGTATTTTCCAGGAAAAATCAGCAACGCTTTTTTTTGCCAATTTGGAGAAGGTGTGATTACTCGGGAACGGCTCGTAGGTTTTTTAGTGTATTTTCCAGGAAAAATCAGCAACGCTTTTTTTGGCCAATTTGGAGAAATTGTGATTACTCGGGAACTGCTCGTAGGATTTTTAGTGTATTTTCCAGGAAAAATCAGCAACGCTTTTTTTTCTAATTTGGAGAAGATGGGATTACTCGGGAACGGCTCGTAGGTTTTTTAGTGTATTTTTCAGGAAAAATCAGCAACGCTTTTTTTGGCCAATTTGGAGAAGGTGTGATTACTCGGGAACGGCTCGTAGGTTTTTTAGTGTATTTTCCAGGAAAAATCAGCAACGCTTTTTTTTTCTAATTTGGAGAAGGTGTGATTACTCGGGAACGGCTCGTAGGATTTTTGATGTTTTTTCCAGGAAAAATCAGCAACGCTTTTTTTTCCAATTTGGAGAAGGTGTGATTACTCGGGAACGGCTCGTAGGATTTTTAGTGTATTTTCAAGGAAAAATCAGCAACGCTTTTTTTGGCCAATTTGGAGAAGGTGTGATTACTCGGGAACGGCTCGTAGGTTTTTTAGTGTATTTTCCAGGAAAAATCAGCAACGCTTTTTTTTGGCCAATTTGGAGAAGGTGTGATTACTCGGAAACGGCTCGTAAGATTTTTGATGTTTTTCCAGGAAAAATCAGCAACGCTTTTTTTTGGCCAATTTGGAGAAGGTGTGATTACTCGGGAACGGCTCGTAAGATTTTTGATGTATTTTCCAGGAAAAATCAACAACGCTTTTTTTGGCCAATTTGGAGAAGGTGGGATTACTCGGGAACGGCTCGTAAGATTTTTAGTGTATTTTCCAGGAAAAATTAGCAACGCTTTTTTTTGCCAATTTGGAGAAGGTGTGATTACTCGGGAACGGCTCGTAAGATTTTTAGTGTATTTTCCAGGAAAAATCAGCAACGCTTTTTTTGGCCAATTTGGAGAAGGTGTGATTACTCGGGAACGGCTCGTAAGATTTTTAGTGTATTTTCCAGGAAAAATCAGCAACGCTTTTTTTTGGCCAATTTGGAGAAGGTGTGATTACTCGGGAACGGCTCGTAAGATTTTTAGTGTATTTTCCAGGAAAAATCAGCAACGCTTTTTTTTGCCAATTTGGAGAAAGTGTGATTACTCCGGAACGGCTCGTAAGATTTTTAGTGTATTTTCCAGGAAAAATGTGCAACGCTTTTTTTGGCCAATTTGGAGAAGGTGTGATTACTCGGGAACGGCTCGTAGGATTTTTAGTGTATTTTCCAGGAAAAATCAACAACGCTTTTTTTTGCCAATTTGGAGAAGGTGTGATTACTCGGGAACGGCTCGTAGGATTTTTAGTGTATTTTCCAGGAAAAATCAACAACGCTTTTTTTTGGCCAATTTGGAGAAGGTGTGATTACTCGGGAACTGCTCGTAGGATTTTTAGTGTATTTTCCAGGAAAAATGTGCAACGCTTTTTGTGGCCAATTTGGAGAAGGTGTGATTACTCGGGAACTGCTCGTAGGATTTTTAGTGTATTTTCCAGGAAAAATGTGCAACGCTTTTTTTGGCCAATTTGGAGAAGGTGTGATTACTCCGGAACGGCTCGTAAGATTTTTGATGTATTTTCCAGGAAAAATCAGCAAGGTTTTTTTTTGGCCAATTTGGAGAAGGTGTGATTACTCGGGAACGGCTCGTAGGATTTTTAGTGTATTTTCCAGGAAAAATCAGCAACGCTTTTTTTTGCCAATTTGGAGAAGATGGGATTACTCGGGAACGGCTCGTAGGTTTTTTAGTGTATTTTCCAGGAAAAATCAGCAACGCTTTTTTTGGCCAATTTGGAGAAGGTGTGATTACTCGGGAACGGCTCGTAAGATTTTTGATGTTTTTTCCAGGAAAAATCAGCAACGCTTTTTTTTGGCCAATTTGGAGAAGGTGTGATTACTCGGGAACGGCTCGTAAGATTTTTGATGTTTTTTCCAGGAAAAATCAGCAACGCTTTTTTTGGCCAATTTGGATAAGGTGTGATTACTCGGGAACGGCTCGTAGGATTTTTAGTGTATTTTCCAGGAAAAAATCAGCAACGCTTTTTTTGGCCAATTTGGAGAAGATGGGATTACTCGGGAACGGCTCGTAAGATTTTTAGTGTATTTTCCAGGAAAAATCAGCAACGCTTTTTTTGGCCAATTTGGAGAAGATGGGATTACTCGGGAACGGCTCGTAGGTTTTTTAGTGTATTTTCCAGGAAAAATCAGCAACGCTTTTTTTGGCCAATTTGGAGAAGGTGTGATTACTCGGGAACGGCTCGTAAGATTTTTGATGTTTTTTCCAGGAAAAATCAGCAACGCTTTTTTTGGCCAATTTGGAGAAGGTGTGATTACTCGGGAACGGCTCGTAGGATTTTTAGTGTAATTTCCAGGAAAAATCAACAACGCTTTTTTTCGCCAATTTGGAGAAGGTGTGATTACTCGGGAACGGCTGGTAGGATTTTTAGTGTATTTTCCAGGAAAAATCAACAACGCTTTTTTTGGCCAATTTGGAGAAGGTGTGATTACTCGGGAACGGCTCGTAGGTTTTTTAGTGTATTTTCCAGGAAAAATTAGCAACGCTTTTTTTTGCCAATTTGGAGAAGGTGTGATTACTCGGGAACTGCTCGTAGGATTTTTAGTGTATTTTCCAGGAAAAATCAGCAACGCTTTTTTTTCTAATTTGGAGAAGGTGTGATTACTCGGGAACGGCTCGTAGGATTTTTAGTGTATTTTCCAGGAAAAATCAACAACGCTTTTTTTTGCCAATTTGGAGAAGGTGTGATTACTCGGGAACTGCTCGTAGGATTTTTAGTGTAATTTCCAGGAAAAATCAGCAACGCTTTTTTTTGGCCAATTTGGAGAAGGTGTGATAACTCGGGAACGGCTCGTAGGATTTTTAGTGTATTTTCCAGGAAAAATCAGCAACGCTTTTTTTTGGCCAATTTGGAGAAGGTGTGATTACTCGGGAACGGCTCGTAGGATTTTTAGTGTATTTTCCAGGAAAAATCAGCAACGCTTTTTTTTGGCCAATTTGGAGAAGCTGTGATTACTCGGGAACGGCTCGTAGGATTTTTAGTGTATTTTCCAGGAAAAATCAGCAACGCTTTTTTTGGCCAATTTGGAGAAGGTGTGATTACTCGGGAACGGCTCGTAAGATTTTTGATGTTTTTTCCAGGAAAAATCAGCAACGCTTTTTTTTGGCCTATTTGGAGAAGATGGGATTACTCGGGAACGGCTCGTAAGATTTTAAGTGTATTTTCCAGGAAAAATTAGCAACGCTTTTTTTTGCCAATTTGGAGAAGGTGTGATTACTCGGGAACTGCTCGTAGGATTTTTAGTGTAATTTCCAGGAAAAATCAGCAACGCTTTTTTTTGGCCAATTTGGAGAAGATGGGATTACTCGGGAACGGCTCGTAGGTTTTTTAGTGTATTTTCCAGGAAAAATCAGCAACACTTTTTTTGCCAATTTGGAGAAGATGGGATTACTCGGAAACGGCTCGTAAGATTTTTAGTGTATTTTCCAGGAAAAATCAGCAACGTTTTTTTTTTGGCCAATTTGGAGAAGATGGGATTACTCGGGAACGGCTCGTAAGATTTTTAGTGTATTTTCCAGGAAAAATCAGCAACGCTTTTTTTTTCTAATTTGGAGAAGGTGTGATTACTCGGGAACGGCTCGTAAGTTTTTTAGTGTATTTTCCAGGAAAAATCAACAAGGTTTTTTTTTGGCCAATTTGGAGAAGGTGTGATTACTCCGGAACGGCTCGTAGGATTTTTAGTGTATTTTCCAGGAAAAATCAGCAACGCTTTTTTTTCTAATTTGGAGAAGATGGGATTACTCGGGAACGGCTCGTAGGATTTTTGATGTTTTTTCCAGGAAAAATCAGCAACGCTTTTTTTGGCCAATTTGGAGATGGTGTGATTACTCGGGAACGGCTCGTAGGTTTTTTAGTGTATTTTCCAGGAAAAATCAGCAACGCTTTTTTTTTGGCCAATTTGGAGAAGGTGTGATTACTCGGGAACGGCTCGTAAGATTTTTAGTGTATTTTCCAGGAAAAATCAGCAACGCTTTTTTTGGCCAATTTGGAGAAGGTGTGATTACTCGGGAACGGCTCGTAGGTTTTTTAGTGTATTTTCCAGGAAAAATCAGCAACGCTTTTTTTTCTAATTTGGAGAAGATGGGATTACTCGGGAACGGCTCGTAGGTTTTTTAGTGTAATTTCCAGGAAAAATCAACAACGCTTTTTTTTTGCCAATTTGGAGAAGGTGTGATTACTCGGGAACGGCTCGTAGGTTTTTTAGTGTATTTTCCAGGAAAAATCAGCAACGCTTTTTTTTGCCAATTTGGAGAAGGTGTGATTACTCGGGAACGGCTCATAAAATTTTTAGTGTAATTTCCAGGAAAAATCAGCAACACTTTTTTTTGCCAATTTGGAGAAGGTGTGATTACTCGGGAACGGCTCGTAGGATTTTTAGTGTATTTTCCAGGAAAAATCAGCAACGCTTTTTTTTCTAATTTGGAGAAGATGGGATTACTCGGGAACGGCTCGTAGGTTTTTTAGTGTATTTTTCAGGAAAAATCAGCAACGCTTTTTTTTGGCCAATTTGGAGAAGGTGTGATTACTCGGGAACGGCTCGTAAGATTTTTAGTGTATTTTCCAGGAAAAATCAGCAACGCTTTTTTTGGCCAATTTGGAGAAGGTGTGATTACTCGGGAACGGCTCGTAGGATTTTTAGTGTATTTTCCAGTAAAAATCAACAACGCTTTTTTTGGCCAATTTGGAGAAGGTGTGATTACTCGGAAACGGCTCGTAAGATTTTTAGTGTATTTTCCAGGAAAAATCAGCAACGCTTTTTTTGGCCAATTTGGAGAATGTGTGATTACTCGGGAACGGCTCGTAGGATTTTTAGTGTATTTTCCAGGAAAAATCAACAACGCTTTTTTTGGCCAATTTGGAGATGGTGTGATTACTCGGGAACGGCTCGTAGGATTTTTAGTGTATTTTCCAGGAAAAATCAACAACGCTTTTTTTGGCCAATTTGGAGAAGATGGGATTACTCGGGAACGGCTCGTAGGATTTTTAGTGTATTTTCCAGGAAAAATCAGCAACGCTTTTTTTGGCCAATTTGGAGAAGGTGTGATTACTCGGGAACGGCTCGTAGGTTTTTTAGTGTAATTTCCAGGAAAAATCAACAACGCTTTTTTTTGGCCAATTTGGAGAAGCTGTGATTACTCGGGAACGGCTCGTAGGATTTTTAGTGTATTTTCCAGGAAAAATCAACAACGCTTTTTTTGGCCAATTTGGAGAAGGTGTGATTACTCGGGAACGGCTCGTAGGATTTTTAGTGTATTTTCCAGGAAAAATCAGCAAGGTTTTTTTTTGGCCAATTTGGAGAAGGTGTGATTACTCGGGAACGGCTCGTAGGTTTTTTAGTGTATTTTCCAGGAAAAATCAGCAACGCTTTTTTTTCTAATTTGGAGAAGATGGGATTACTCGGGAACGGCTCGTAGGTTTTTTAGTGTATTTTTCAAGAAAAATCAGCAACGCTTTTTTTTGGCCAATTTGGAGAAGGTGTGATTACTCGGGAACGGCTCGTAAGATTTTTAGTGTATTTTCCAGGAAAAATCAGCAACGCTTTTTTTGGCCAATTTGGAGAAGGTGTGATTACTCGGGAACGGCTCGTAAGATTTTTGATGTTTTTTCCAGGAAAAATCAGCAAGGTTTTTTTTTGGCCAATTTGGAGAAGGTGTGATTACTCGGGAACGGCTCGTAGGTTTTTTAGTGTATTTTCCAGGAAAAATCAGCAACGCTTTTTTTTGCCAATTTGGAGAAGGTGTGATTACTCGGGAACGGCTCGTAGGATTTTTAGTGTATTTTCCAGGAAAAATCAGCAACGCTTTTTTTTCTAATTTGGAGAAGATGGGATTACTCGGGAACGGCTCGTAGGTTTTTTAGTGTATTTTTCAGGAAAAATCAGCAACGCTTTTTTTTGGCCAATTTGGAGAAGGTGTGATTACTCGGGAACGGCTCGTAAGATTTTTAGTGTATTTTCCAGGAAAAATCAGCAACGCTTTTTTTGGCCAATTTGGAGAAGGTGTGATTACTCGGGAACGGCTCGTAGGATTTTTAGTGTATTTTCCAGGAAAAATCAACAACGCTTTTTTTTGGCCAATTTGGAGAAGGTGTGATTACTCGGAAACGGCTCGTAAGATTTTTAGTGTATTTTCCAGGAAAAATCAGCAACGCTTTTTTTGGCCAATTTGGAGAAGGTGTGATTACTCGGGAACGGCTCGTAGGATTTTTAGTGTATTTTCCAGGAAAAATCAACAACGCTTTTTGTGGCCAATTTGGAGATGGTGTGATTACTCGGGAACGGCTCGTAGGATTTTTAGTGTATTTTCCAGGAAAAATCAACAACGCTTTTTTTGGCCAATTTGGAGAAGATGGGATTACTCGGGAACGGCTCGTAGGATTTTTAGTGTATTTTCCAGGAAAAATCAGCAACGCTTTTTTTGGCCAATTTGGAGAAGGTGTGATTACTCGGGAACGGCTCGTAGGTTTTTTAGTGTAATTTCCAGGAAAAATCAACAACGCTTTTTTTTTGCCAATTTGGAGAAGCTGTGATTACTCGGGAACGGCTCGTAGGATTTTTAGTGTATTTTCCAGGAAAAATCAACAACGCTTTTTTTGGCCAATTTGGAGAAGGTGTGATTACTCGGGAACGGCTCGTAGGATTTTTAGTGTATTTTCCAGGAAAAATCAGCAAGGTTTTTTTTTGGCCAATTTGGAGAAGGTGTGATTACTCGGGAACGGCTCGTAGGTTTTTTAGTGTATTTTCCAGGAAAAATCAGCAACGCTTTTTTTTCTAATTTGGAGAAGATGGGATTACTCGGGTACGGCTCGTAGGTTTTTTAGTGTATTTTTCAGGAAAAATCAGCAACGCTTTTTTTTGGCCAATTTGGAGAAGGTGTGATTACTCGGGAACGGCTCGTAAGATTTTTAGTGTATTTTCCAGGAAAAATCAGCAACGCTTTTTTTGGCCAATTTGGAGAAGGTGTGATTACTCGGGAACGGCTCGTAAGATTTTTGATGTTTTTTCCAGGAAAAATCAGCAACGCTTTTTTTGGCCAATTTGGAGAAGATGGGATTACTCGGGAACGGCTCATAAAATTTTTAATATATTTTCCAGGAAAAATCAGCAACACTTTTTTTGGCCAATTTGGAGAAGGTGTGATTACTCGGGAACGGCTCGTAGGTTTTTTAGTGTATTTTCCAGGAAAAATCAGCAAGGTTTTTTTTTGGCCAATTTGGAGAAGGTGTGATTACTCGGGAACGGCTCGTAGGTTTTTTAGTGTATTTTTCAGGAAAAATCAGCAACGCTTTTTTTTGGCCAATTTGGAGAAGATGGGATTACTCGGGAACGGCTCGTAGGATTTTTAGTGTATTTTCAAGGAAAAATCAGCAACGCTTTTTTTGGCCAATTTGGAGAAGATGGGATTACTCCGGAACGGCTCGTAGGATTTTTAGTGTATTTTCCAGGAAAAATCAACAACGCTTTTTTTGGCCAATTTGGAGAAGGTGTGAATACTCGGGAACGGCTCGTAGGATTTTTAGTGTATTTTCCAGGAAAAATCAGCAACGCTTTTTTTTGGCCAATTTGGAGAAGATGGGATTACTCGGGAACGGCTCGTAGGATTTTTAGTGTATTTTCCAGGAAAAATCAGCAACGCTTTTTTTTGCCAATTTGGAGAAGGTGTGATTACTCGGGAACGGCTCGTAAGATTTTTAGTGTATTTTCCAGGAAAAATCAGCAACGCTTTTTTTTGGCCAATTTGGAGAAGGTGTGATTACTCGGAAACGGCTCGTAAGATTTTTAGTGTATTTTCCAGGAAAAATCAGCAACGCTTTTTTTGGCCAATTTGGAGAAGGTGTGATTACTCGGGAACGGCTCGTAAGATTTTTAGTGTATTTTCCAGGAAAAATCAGCAACGTTTTTTTTTGGCCAATTTGGAGAAGATGGGATTACTCGGGAACGGCTCGTAAGATTTTTAGTGTATTTTCCAGGAAAAATCAACAACGCTTTTTTTTGCCAATTTGGAGAAGGTGTGATTACTCGGGAACGGCTCGTAAGATTTTTGATGTTTTTTCCAGGAAAAATCAGCAACGCTTTTTTTGGCCAATTTGGAGAAGATGGGATTACTCGGGAACGGCTCATAAAAGTTTTAATATATTTTCCAGGAAAAATCAGCAACACTTTTTTTGGCCAATTTGGAGAAGGTGTGATTACTCGGGAACGGCTCGTAGGTTTTTTAGTGTATTTTCCAGGAAAAATCAGCAAGGTTTTTTTTTGGCCAATTTGGAGAAGGTGTGATTACTCGGGAACGGCTCGTAGGTTTTTTAGTGTATTTTTCAGGAAAAATCAGCAACGCTTTTTTTTTGGCCAATTTGGAGAAGATGGGATTACTCGGGAACGGCTCGTAGGATTTTTAGTGTATTTTCAAGGAAAAATCAGCAACGCTTTTTTTGGCCAATTTGGAGAAGATGGGATTACTCCGGAACGGCTCGTAGGATTTTTAGTGTATTTTCCAGGAAAAATCAACAACGCTTTTTTTGGCCAATTTGGAGAAGGTGTGATTACTCGGGAACGGCTCGTAGGATTTTTAGTGTATTTTCCAGGAAAAATCAGCAACGCTTTTTTTTTGCCAATTTGGAGAAGGTGTGATTACTCGGGAACGGCTCATAAAATTTTTAATATATTTTCCAGGAAAAATCAGCAACGCTTTTTTTGGCCAATTTGGAGAAGGTGTGATTACTCGGGAACGGCTCGTAAGATTTTTAGTGTATTTTCCAGGAAAAATCAGCAACGCTTTTTTTGGCCAATTTGGAGAAGATGGGATTACTCGGGAACGGCTCGTAGGTTTTTTAGTGTATTTTCCAGGAAAAATCAGCAACGCTTTTTTTGGCCAATTTGGAGAAGGTGTGATTACTCGGGAACGGCTCGTAGGATTTTTAGTGTATTTTCCAGGAAAAATCAGCAACGCTTTTTTTTCTAATTTTTTTTTTTTTTTTTTTTTAATTAGGACCAGCACTCAGGGGATGACCCCTACGTATGCAAAGCATTGAGCCGGAACTAGGAAAATAGGTTTTGGGAAGGAGGATAAAGGGAGTAGTGTTTGTGGACATTCGATTTGAACTCTGACACACTGAAAGTGGCAGGAAAGACCTCTGCGGGGAGTTTATTCCACATACGAACAGTACGGCCAAAGTACGAATTCTCTCTGTAATGCGTGGTGCGGTTCACTGACATATCGACCACAAAGGGATGCGCTCCTGATGAAGAGCGTGTTATACGTGAAAAGTGGCGGGTTTCAGGAACAAGTTCCCTGATTTCATCAGAGCACACTCCGTTGTAGTAGCGATAGAACAGCGAAACACACCCAACATTGCGTCGATGCTCCAATGAGTCAATAGAGTTGGCTACCCTACTGTCACCGATAAGCTTCTTCGCCCTATCCTGTACGCGGTCGAGTAACTTCAAAATAGATTTTGAAGCACCGGCCCATACATGAGAGTTGTATTCCATTTTCGGTCGGATAAAGGTGGTATAAATATTAAGGAGATCAGATGGAGTGAAGTATGTCCTACACCGTCTTAGAAAGCCGAGGCACTTGAATGCTTCTTTTGAGACATGAAAAATGTGATCATTCCATCGAACATCACAGTGAATTTTCATGCCAAGAACATCAAGAGCTTCTGATTCCTCAATATCTATACCATCCATGTTTACAGATGGAGCAGCATGTCCGGTCATACGTCTATGTGTGAGCATAGCACATTGGGTCTTTCGTGCGTTAAAATTTACCCTATTAGCATGACCCCAATTTGAAATTAACAGGAGATCGCGATTTAGCGTATCATTCATATTTTGCCGCATTGCCCGGATCTCCGACGGTTGTGGCCTGTTGCTGAATGAATACGAATGAACTAAGCTGCTGTCATCTGCAAAAGAGTAGATAGGGTTGGAAGTTTGACGTAGAAGGTCATTAAGAAAAATAAGAAAAAGGGTAGGAGAAAGAACGGAGCCTTGCGGTACCCCTGAATTTAACTTGAACTCGTTTGATGACACCCCATCTACAACAACTCGTATAGTGCGATCTCTGAGAAAGCTCGATACAAATCGAGTGAAGCCATCACCGACACCAAAAGCAATCAGTTTTGACAAAAGTGCTCCATGCCACACTCTGTCAAATGCCTTGGAAATATCTAGAGCCACCACTTTACTTTCGCCAAAGTGATGTATGCTATTACACCACTTCTCCGAAAGGAAAGCAAGTAGGTCCCCCGTAGAGCGGCCCCTACGAAAGCCGTACTGCCGGTCGCTAAGTAAACTGTTGAGCTCCAAATACTTCACAAGATGGAAATTCAACATACTTTCCATAACTTTGGAAAGCGCAGAACAAATTGCAATTGGGCGGTAATTTTCAGGGTTGTTGGCCTCCCCCTTTTTAGGGATCGGCGTTACATTGGCAACCTTTCAACACTTTGGAAATTCACCAGCATGGTACAAAGTGCTAAACAGGCGTGCCAATGGACGTGCTAACGTCGAAAAGCACTGCTTCAAGACCAGTGCTGAGATACCATCCGGCCCAGGAGACTTGTTTACGTTAAGCTTCGCTAAAACCTTTTTAACTGCACGCGCTCGAAAGAATATTTTTGGCATAGTTACAGATACTCCCTCGAGAACGGGTAGTGGTTGACTGCTTTCCGGCAAGTGAGAATTTCTTGCAAACATTTCAGCCAGAAGGTTAGCTTTATCAACCGGGTCAGTGAATACATGGTCGTCCTTTAAAAGAGGTGGAATTGAAGAACTAGCATTATCCTTGACTCTTTTAACGAATGACCAAAAGCTCTTGCTACCCCGTGGAGCATCAAGAACTTTAGTACGAAGGCGCTGCTCGTACAAAGCTTTTTCGCGCCTTAGTACTCTGGCACATGAAGATCTCGCCTTTTTGCGCAGCGAATTAGTATCGGCGTTTTTATTATTACGCCAGATACTAAATGCTTCCTCTCTGGATCTGATTGCATTTCTGCACGTCTGATTGAACCAAGACTTAACTTTCGGTTTAATCAAAATTTGCTTAGATGGAATGAAAGTTTTCATTCCCAGCAAAATGATATTTTCTACCATTTTCGCCATGGCATCGACGTTATTGTCTAGAAAGCATAGCTTCCAATTAAAATGCCGGAAAAACTCGTTGAGCTCAGCCCAACGCGCCTTTTCGTACATATATTTTAAACGCCTCGTAGCTGATTGGAAGACGTTGCGAAGATTAGAGAACGAAAAGGTGGCGGAAATGGTACAATGATCCGAGTTACCAAGAGGTGCATTAACACTCACTTCATACTTTTCAGGGTGCGAAGTGAGAAAAAGGTCGAGAGTGTTGTTATTGTGCCCTTCAACACATGAAATATGTGTTGGCTCATTCACTAGTTTGCGCAAGGTCATTATGCGCGGCGAAAAGCTCAACATATTGGCCTTCTGGGGTTGTGTGGCTCGAATGGTGAAGCCAAGGTGAGTTGTGAACATTGAAATCACCAGCAACGACAATTTCACTGTTCGGACAGCTCTCAATTTGGAGAAGGTGTGATTACTCGGGAACGGCTCGTAGGATTTTTTGATGTTTTTTCCAGGAAAAATCAGCAACGCTTTTTTTGGCCATTTTGGAGATGGTGTGATTACTCGGGAACGGCTCGTAGGATTTTTAGTGTATTTTCCAGGAAAAATCAACAACGCTTTTTTTGGCCAATTTGGAGAAGGTGTGATTACTCGGGAACGGCTCGTAGGATTTTTAGTGTATTTTCAGGAAAAATCAGCAACGCTTTTTTTTGGCCAATTTGGAGAAGATGGGATTACTCGGGAACGGCTCGTAGGATTTTTAGTGTATTTTCCAGGAAAAATCAGCAACGCTTTTTTTGCCAATTTGGAGAAGGTGTGATTACTCGGGAACGGCTCGTAGGATTTTTAGTGTATTTTCAAGGAAAAATCAGCAACGCTTTTTTTGGCCAATTTGGAGAAGCTGTGATTACTCGGGAACGGCTCGTAGGATTTTTAGTGTATTTTCCAGGAAAAATCAACAACGCTTTTTTTGGCCAATTTGGAGAAGGTGTGATTACTCGGGAACGGCTCGTAAGATTTTTAGTGTATTTTCCAGGAAAAATCAGCAACGCTTTTTTTGGCCAATTTGGAGAAGGTGTGATTACTCGGGAACGGCTCGTAGGATTTTTAGTGTATTTTCCAGGAAAAATCAGCAACGCTTTTTTTTGGCCAATTTGGAGAAGATGGGATTACTCGGGAACGGCTCGTAAGATTTTTGATGTTTTTTCCAGGAAAAATCAGCAACGCTTTTTTTGGCCAATTTGGAGAAGGTGTGATTACTCGGGAACGGCTCGTAAGATTTTTAGTGTATTTTCCAGGAAAAATCAGCAACGCTTTTTTTGGCCAATTTGGAGAAGGTGTGATTACTCGGGAACGGCTCGTAGGATTTTTAGTGTATTTTCCAGGAAAAATCAGCAACGCTTTTTTTTTGCCAATTTGGAGAAGGTGTGATTACTCGGGAACGGCTCATAAAATTTTTAATATATTTTCCAGGAAAAATCAGCAACGCTTTTTTTGGCCAATTTGGAGAAGGTGTGATTACTCGGGAACGGCTCGTAAGATTTTTAGTGTATTTTCCAGGAAAAATCAGCAACGCTTTTTTTGGCCAATTTGGAGAAGGTGTGATTACTCGGGAACGGCTCGTAGGATTTTTAGTGTATTTTCCAGGAAAAATCAGCAACGCTTTTTTTTTGGCCAATTTGGAGAAGATGGGATTACTCGGGAACGGCTCGTAAGATTTTTGATGTTTTTTCCAGGAAAAATCAGCAACGCTTTTTTTGGCCAATTTGGAGAAGGTGTGATTACTCGGGAACGGCTCGTAAGATTTTTAGAGTATTTTCCAGGAAAAATCAGCAACGCTTTTTTTTGGCCAATTTGGAGAAGGTGTGATTACTCGGGAACGGCTCGTAGGATTTTTAGTGTATTTTCCAGGAAAAATCAGCAACGCTTTTTTTTGGCCAATTTGGAGAAGATGGGATTAATCGGGAACGGCTCGTAAGATTTTTGATGTTTTTTCCAGGAAAAATCAGCAACGCTTTTTTTGGCCAATTTGGAGAAGGTGTGATTACTCGGGAACGGCTCGTAAGATTTTTAGTGTATTTTCCAGGAAAAATCAGCAACGCTTTTTTGGCCAATTTGGAGAAGGTGTGATTACTCGGGAACGGCTCGTAGGATTTTTAGTGTTTTTTCCAGGAAAAATCAGCAACGCTTTTTTTTTGCCAATTTGGAGAAGGTGTGATTACTCGGGAACGGCTCATAAAATTTTTAATATATTTTCCAGGAAAAATCAGCAACGCTTTTTTTTGCTAATTTGGAGAAGATGGGATTACTCCGGAACGGCTCGTAGATTTTTAGTGTATTTTCCAGGAAAAATCAGCAACGCTTTTTTTTGGACAATTTGGAGAAGATGGGATTACTCGGGAACGGCTCGTAGGATTTTTAGTGTATTTTCCAGGAAAAATCAGCAAGGTTTTTTTTTGGCCAATTTGGAGAAGGTGTGATTACTCGGGAACGGCTCGTAGGTTTTTTAGTGTATTTTTCAGGAAAAATCAGCAACGCTTTTTTTTGGCCAATTTGGAGAAGATGGGATTACTCGGGAACTGCTCGTAGGATTTTTAAGTGTATTTTCCAGGAAAAATCAACAACGCTTTTTTTGGCCAATTTGGAGAAGCTGTGATTACTCGGGAACGGCTCGTAGGATTTTTGGTGTATTTTCCAGGAAAAATCAACAACGCTTTTTTTTGGCCAATTTGGAGAAGGTGTGATTACTCGGGAACGGCTCGTAGGATTTTTTAGTGTATTTTCCAGGAAAATCTACAACGCTTTTTTTTGGCCAATTTGGAGAAGGTGTGATTACTCGGGAACGGCTCGTAGGATTTTTAGTGTATTTTCCAGGAAAAATCAGCAACGCTTTTTTTTTGCCAATTTGGAGAAGGTGTGATTACTCGGGAACGGCTCGTAGGATTTTTAGTGTATTTTCCAGGAAAAATCAGCAACACTTTTTTTGGCCAATTTGGAGAAGATGGGATTACTCGGGAACGGCTCGTAGGATTTTTAGTGTATTTTCCAGGAAAAATCAGCAACGCTTTTTTTGGCCAATTTGGAGAAGGTGTGATTACTCGGGAACGGCTCGTAAGATTTTTAGTGTATTTTCCAGGAAAAATCAGCAACGGTTTTTTTGGCCAATTTGGAGAAGGTGTGATTACTCGGAAACGGCTCGTAGGTTTTTTAGTGTATTTTTCCAGGAAAAATCAGCAAGGTTTTTTTTTGGCCAATTTGGAGAAGGTGTGATTACTCGGGAACGGCACGTAGGTTTTTTAGTGTATTTTTCAGGAAAAATCAGCAACGCTTTTTTTTTGGCCAATTTGGAGAAGATGGGATTACTCGGGAACGGCTTGTAGGATTTTTAGTGTATTTTCCAGGAAAAATCAACAACGCTTTTTTTGGCCAATTTGGAGAAGGTGTGATTACTCGGGAACGGCTCGTAGGATTTTTAGTGTATTTTCCAGGAAAAATCAGCAAGGTTTTTTTTTGGCCAATTTGGAGAAGGTGTGATTACTCGGGAACGGCTCGTAGGTTTTTTAGTGTATTTTCCAGGAAAAATCAGCAACGCTTTTTTTTCTAATTTGGAGAAGATGGGATTACTCGGGAACGGCTCGTAGGTTTTTTAGTGTATTTTTCAGGAAAAATCAGCAACGCTTTTTTTTGGCCAATTTGGAGAAGGTGTGATTACTCGGGAACGGCTCGTAAGATTTTTAGTGTATTTTCCAGGAAAAATCAGCAACGCTTTTTTTGGCCAATTTGGAGATGGTGTGATTACTCGGGAACGGCTCGTAGGATTTTTAGTGTTATTTCCAGGAAAAATCAACAACGCTTTTTTTGGCCAATTTGGAGAAGATGGGATTACTCGGGAACGGCTCGTAGGATTTTTAGTGTATTTTCCAGGAAAAATCAACAACGCTTTTTTTGGCCAATTTGGAGAAGATGGGATTACTCGGGAACGGCTCGTAGGTTTTTTAGTGTAATTTCCAGGAAAAATCAACAACGCTTTTTTTGGCCAATTTGGAGAAGCTGTGATTACTCGGAAACGGCTCGTAGGATTTTTAGTGTATTTTCCAGGAAAAATCAACAACGCTTTTTTTGGCCAATTTGGAGAAGGTGTGATTACTCGGGAACGGCTCGTAGGATTTTTAGTGTATTTTCCAGGAAAAATCAGCAAGGTTTTTTTTTGGCCAATTTGGAGAAGGTGTGATTACTCGGGAACGGCTCGTAGGATTTTTAGTGTATTTTCCAGGAAAAATCAACAACGCTTTTTTTGGCCAATTTGGAGAAGGTGTGATTACTCGGAAACGGCTCGTAAGATTTTTAGTGTATTTTCCAGGAAAAATCAGCAACGCTTTTTTTGGCCAATTTGGAGAAGATGGGATTACTCGGGAACGGCTCATAAAATTTTTAATATATTTTCCAGGAAAAATCAGCAACGCTTTTTTTTGGCCAATTTGGAGAAGATGGAATTACTCGGGAACGGCTCGTAGGTTTTTTAGTGTATTTTCCAGGAAAAATCAGCAACGCTTTTTTTTGTTAATTTGGAGAAGATGGGATTACTCCGGAACGGCTCGTAGGATTTTTAGTGTATTTTTCAGGAAAAATCAACAACGCTTTTTTTGGCCAATTTGGAGAAGGTGTGATTACTCGGGAACGGCTCGTAGGTTTTTTAGTGTATTTTCCAGGAAAAATCAGCAACGCTTTTTTTGGCCAATTTGGAGAAGGTGTGATTACCCGGGAACGGCTCATAAAATTTTTAGTGTATTTTCCAAGAAAAATCAGCAACGCTTTTTTTTGGCCAATTTGGAGAAGGTGTGATTACTCGGGAACGGCTCGTAGGATTTTTAGTGTAATTTCCAGGAAAAATCAACAACGCTTTTTTTTTGCCAATTTGGAGAAGGTGTGATTACTCGGGAACGGCTCGTAGGATTTTTAGTGTATTTTCCAGGAAAAATCAGCAACGCTTTTTTTGGCCAATTTGGAGAAGGTGTGATTACTCGGGAACGGCTCGTAGGATTTTAAGTGTAATTTCCAGGAAAAATCAGCAACGCTTTTTTTTGGCCAATTTGGAGAAGGTGTGATTACTCGGGAACGGCTCGTAAGATTTTTAGTGTATTTTCCAGGAAAAATCAGCAACGCTTTTTTTGGCCATTTTGGAGAAGGTGTGATTACTCGGGAACGGCTCGTAGGATTTTTAGTGTATTTTCCAGGAAAAATCAACAACGCTTTTTTTGGCCAATTTGGAGAAGGTGTGATTACTCGGGAACGGCTCGTAGGTTTTTTAGTGTATTTTCCAGGAAAAATCAGCAACGCTTTTTTTGGCCAATTTGGAGAAGGTGTGATTACTCGGGAACGGCTCGTAGGATTTTTAGTGTATTTTCCAGGAAAAATCAGCAAGGTTTTTTTTTTGGCCAATTTGGAGAAGGTGTGATTACTCGGGAACGGCTCGTAGGTTTTTTAGTGTATTTTTCAGGAAAAATCAGCAACGCTTTTTTTTGGCCAATTTGGAGAAGATGGGATTACTCGGGAACTGCTCGTAGGATTTTTAGTGTATTTTCCAGGAAAAATCAACAACGCTTTTTTTGGCCAATTTGGAGAAGCTGTGATTACTCGGGAACGGCTCGTAGGATTTTTAGTGTATTTTCCAGGAAAAATCAACAACGCTTTTTTTTGGCCAATTTGGAGAAGGTGTGATTACTCGGGAACGGCTCGTAGGATTTTTAGTGTATTTTCCAGGAAAAATCTACAACGCTTTTTTTTGCCAATTTGGAGAAGGAGTGATTACTCGGGAACGGCTCGTAGGATTTTTAGTGTATTTTCCAGGAAAAATCAGCAACGCTTTTTTTTTTGCCAATTTGGAGAAGGTGTGATTACTCGGGAACGGCTCGTAGGATTTTTAGTGTATTTTCCAGGAAAAATCAGCAACACTTTTTTTGGGCCAATTTGGAGAAGATGGGATTACTCGGGAACGGCTCGTAGGATTTTTAGTGTATTTTCCAGGAAAAATCAGCAACGCTTTTTTTGGCCAATTTGGAGAAGGTGTGATTACTCGGAAACGGCTCGTAAGATTTTTAGTGTATTTTCCAGGAAAAATCAGCAACGCTTTTTTTGGCCAATTTGGAGAAGGTGTGATTACTCGGGAACGGCTCGTAGGTTTTTTAGTGTATTTTCCAGGAAAAATCACCAAGGTTTTTTTTTGGCCAATTTGGAGAAGGTGTGATTACTCGGGAACGGCTCGTAGGTTTTTTAGTGTATTTTTCAGGAAAAATCAGCAACGCTTTTTTTTGGCCAATTTGGAGAAGATGGGATTACTCGGGAACGGCTCGTAGGATTTTTAGTGTATTTTCCAGGAAAAATCAACAACGCTTTTTTTGGCCAATTTGGAGAAGGTGTGAGTTCTCGGGAACGGCTCGTAGGATTTTTAGTGTATTTTCCAGGAAAAATCAGCAAGGTTTTTTTTTTGGCCAATTGGAGAAGGTGTGATTACTCGGGAACGGCTCGTAGGTTTTTTAGTGTATTTTCCAGGAAAAATCAGCAACGCTTTTTTTTTCTAATTTGGAGAAGATGGATTACTCGGGAACGGCTCGTAGGTTTTTTAGTGTATTTTTCAGGAAAAATCAGCAACGCTTTTTTTTGGCCAATTTGGAGAAGGTGTGATTACTCGGGAACGGCTCGTAAGATTTTTAGTGTATTTTCCAGGAAAAATCAGCAACGCTTTTTTTGGCCAATTTGGAGATGGTGTGATTACTCAGGAACGGCTCGTAGGATTTTTAGTGTATTTTCCAGGAAAAATCAACAACGCTTTTTTTGGCCAATTTGGAGAAGATGGGATTACTCGGGAACGGCTCGTAGGATTTTTAGTGTATTTTCCAGGAAAAATCAACAACGCTTTTTTTGGCCAATTTGGAGAAGATGGGATTACTCGGGAACGGCTCGTAGGTTTTTTAGTGTAATTTCCAGGAAAAATCAACAACGCTTTTTTTTGGCCAATTTGGAGAAGCTGTGATTACTCGGAAACGGCTCGTAGGATTTTTAGTGTATTTTCCAGGAAAAATCAACAACGCTTTTTTTGGCCAATTTGGAGAAGGTGTGATTACTCGGGAACGGCTCGTAGGATTTTTAGTGTATTTTCCAGGAAAAATCAGCAAGGTTTTTTTTTGGCCAATTTGGAGAAGGTGTGATTACTCGGGAACGGCTCGTAGGATTTTTAGTGTATTTTCCAGGAAAAATCAACAACGCTTTTTTTGGCCAATTTGGAGAAGGTGTGATTACTCGGAAACGGCTCGTAAGATTTTTAGTGTATTTTCCAGGAAAAATCAGCAACGCTTTTTTTGGCCAATTTGGAGAAGATGGGATTACTCGGGAACGGCTCATAAAATTTTTAATATATTTTCCAGGAAAAATCAGCAACGCTTTTTTTTGGCCAATTTGGAGAAGATGGAATTACTCGGGAACGGCTCGTAGGTTTTTTAGTGTATTTTCCAGGAAAAATCAGCAACGCTTTTTTTTGTTAATTTGGAGAAGATGGGATTACTCCGGAACGGCTCGTAGGATTTTTAGTGTATTTTTCAGGAAAAATCAACAACGCTTTTTTTGGCCAATTTGGAGAAGGTGTGATTACTCGGGAACGGCTCGTAGGTTTTTTAGTGTATTTTCCAGGAAAAATCAGCAACGCTTTTTTTGGCCAATTTGGAGAAGGTGTGATTACCCGGGAACGGCTCATAAAATTTTTAGTGTATTTTCCAGGAAAAATCAGCAACGCTTTTTTTTGGCCAATTTGGAGAAGGTGTGATTACTCGGGAACGGCTCGTAGGATTTTTAGTGTAATTTCCAGGAAAAATCAACAACGCTTTTTTTTTGCCAATTTGGAGAAGGTGTGATTACTCGGGAACGGCTCGTAGGATTTTTAGTGTATTTTCCAGGAAAAATCAGCAACGCTTTTTTTGGCCAATTTGGAGAAGGTGTGATTACTCGGGAACGGCTCGTAGGATTTTAAGTGTAATTTCCAGGAAAAATCAGCAACGCTTTTTTTTGGCCAATTTGGAGAAGGTGTGATTACTCGGGAACGGCTCGTAAGATTTTTAGTGTATTTTCCAGGAAAAATCAGCAACGCTTTTTTTGGCCAATTTGGAGAAGGTGTGATTACTCGGGAACGGCTCGTAGGATTTTTAGTGTATTTTCCAGGAAAAATCAACAACGCTTTTTTTGGCCAATTTGGAGAAGGTGTGATTACTCGGGAACGGCTCGTAGGTTTTTTAGTGTATTTTCCAGGAAAAATCAGCAACGCTTTTTTTGGCCAATTTGGAGAAGGTGTGATTACTCGGGAACGGCTCGTAAGATTTTTAGTGCATTTTCCAGGAAAAATCAGCAACGCTTTTTTTTTGGCCAATTTGGAGAAGGTGTGATTACTCGGGAACGGCTCGTAAGATTTTTAGTGTATTTTCCAGGAAAAATCAGCAACGCTTTTTTTTGCCAATTTGGAGAAAGTGTGATTACTCGGGAACGGCTCGTAGGTTTTTTAGTGTATTTTCCAGGAAAAATCAGCAAGGTTTTTTTTTGGCCAATTTGGAGAAGGTGTGATTACTCGGGAACGGCTCGTAGGTTTTTTAGTGTATTTTCCAGGAAAAATCAGCAAGGTTTTTTTTTGGCCAATTTGGAGAAGGTGTGATTACTCGGGAACGGCTCGTAGGTTTTTTAGTGTATTTTCCAGGAAAAATCAGCAACGCTTTTTTTTGCCAATTTGGAGAAAGTGTGATTACTCGGGAACGGCTCGTAGGTTTTTTAGTGTATTTTCCAGGAAAAATCAGCAACGCTTTTTTTTGGCCAATTTGGAGAAGATGGGATTACTCGGGAACGGCTCGTAAGATTTTTAGTGTATTTTCCAGGAAAAATCAGCAACGCTTTTTTTTTGGCCAATTTGGAGAAGGTGTGATTACTCGGGAACGGCTCGTAAGATTTTTAGTGTATTTTCCAGGAAAAATCAGCAACGCTTTTTTTTCTAATTTGGAGAAGATGGGATTACTCGGGAACGGCTCGTAGGATTTTTAGTGTATTTTCCAGGAAAAATCAGCAACACTTTTTTTGGCCAATTTGGAGAAGGTGTGATTACTCGGGAACGGCTCGTAAGATTTTTAGTGTATTTTCCAGGAAAAATCAACAACGCTTTTTTTTGCCAATTTGGATAAGGTGTGATTACTCGGGAACGGCTCGTAGGATTTTTAGTGTATTTTCCAGGAAAAATCAGCAACGCTTTTTTTGGCCAATTTGGAGAAGGTGTGATTACTCGGGAACGGCTCGTAAGATTTTTAGTGTATTTTCCAGGAAAAATCAACAACGCTTTTTTTGGCCAATTTGGAGAAGGTGTGATTACTCGGGAACGGCTCGTAGGATTTTTAGTGTATTTTCCAGGAAAAATCAGCAACACTTTTTTTGGCCAATTTGGAGAAGGTGTGATTACTCGGGAACGGCTCGTAGGATTTTTGATGTTTTTTCCAGGAAAAATCAGCAACGCTTTTTTTGGCCAATTTGGAGATGGTGTGATTACTCGGGAACGGCTCGTAGGATTTTTAGTGTATTTTCCAGGAAAAATCAGCAACGCTTTTTTTGGCCAATTTGGAGAAGGTGTGATTACTCGGGAACGGCTCGTAGGATTTTTAGTGTATTTTCCAGGAAAAATCAACAACGCTTTTTTTGGCCAATTTGGAGAAGGTGTGATTACTCGGGAACGGCTCGTAGGATTTTTAGTGTATTTTCCAGGAAAAATCAGCAACGCTTTTTTTGGCCAATTTGGAGAAGGTGTGATTACTCGGGAACGGCTCGTAGGTTTTTTAGTGTATTTTCCAGGAAAAATCAGCAACGCTTTTTTTTTGGCCAATTTGGAGAAGGTGTGATTACTCGGGAACGGCTCGTAGGATTTTTAGTGTATTTTCCAGGAAAAATCAGCAACGCTTTTTTTTGCCAATTTGGAGAAAGTGTGATTACTCCGGAACGGCTCGTAAGATTTTTAGTGTATTTTCCAGGAAAAATCAACAACGCTTTTTTTGGCCAATTTGGAGAAGGTGTGATTACTCGGGAACGGCTCGTAGGATTTTTAGTGTATTTTCCAGGAAAAATCAGCAACGCTTTTTTTGGCCAATTTGGAGAAGGTGTGATTACTCGGGAACGGCTCGTAGGATTTTTAGTGTATTTTCCAGGAAAAATCAGCAACGCTTTTTTTTTGGCCAATTTGGAGAAGCTGTGATTACTCGGGAACGGCTCGTAGGATTTTTAGTGTATTTTCCAGGAAAAATCAGCAACGCTTTTTTTTTCTAATTTGGAGAAGATGGGATTACTCGGGAACGGCTCGTAGGATTTTTAGTGTATTTTCCAGGAAAAATAAGCAACACTTTTTTTGGCCAATTTGGAGAAGGTGTGATTACTCGGGAACGGCTCGTAAGATTTTTAGTGTATTTTCCAGGAAAAATCAGCAACGCTTTTTTTGGCCAATTTGGAGAAGATGGGATTACTCGGGAACGGCTCGTAGGTTTTTTAGTGTATTTTCCAGGAAAAATCAGCAACGCTTTTTTTTTGGCCAATTTGGAGAAGGTGTGATTACTCGGGAACGGCTCGTAAGATTTTTGATGTTTTTTCCAGGAAAAATCAGCAACGCTTTTTTTGGCCAATTTGGAGAAGATGGGATTACTCGGGAACGGCTCGTAAGATTTTTAGTGTATTTTCCAGGAAAAATCAGCAACGCTTTTTTTGGCCAATTTGGAGAAGATGGGATTACTCGGGAACGGCTCGTAAGATTTTTAGTGTATTTTCCAGGAAAAATCAGCAACGCTTTTTTTTGGCCAATTTGGAGAAGATGGGATTACTCGGGAACGGCTCGTAGGTTTTTTTGATGTTTTTTCCAGGAAAAATCAGCAACGCTTTTTTTGGCCAATTTGGAGATGGTGTGATTACTCGGGAACGGCTCGTAGGATTTTTAGTGTATTTTCCAGGAAAAATCAGCAACGCTTTTTTTTCTAATTTGGAGAAGGTGTGATTACTCGGGAACGGCTCGTAAGATTTTTGATGTATTTTCCAGGAAAAATCAGCAACGCTTTTTTTTGCCAATTTGGAGAAGGTGTGATTACTCGGGAACGGCTCGTAAGATTTTTAGTGTTTTTTCCAGGAAAAATCAGCAACGCTTTTTTTGGCCAATTTGGAGAAGGTGTGATTACTCGGGAACGGCTCGTAGGATTTTAAGTGTATTTTCCAGGAAAAATTAGCAACGCTTTTTTTTGCCAATTTGGAGAAGGTGTGATTACTCGGGAACTGCTCGTAGGATTTTTAGTGTATTTTCCAGGAAAAATCAGCAACGCTTTTTTTTCTAATTTGGAGAAGGTGTGATTACTCGGGAACGGCTCGTAGGATTTTAAGTGTAATTTCCAGGAAAAATCAGCAACGCTTTTTTTTGGCCAATTTGGAGAAGATGGGATTACTCGGGAACGGCTCGTAAGATTTTTGATGTTTTTTCCAGGAAAAATCAGCAACACTTTTTTTGGCCAATTTGGAGAAGGTGTGATTACTCGGGAACGGCTCGTAAGATTTTTAGTGTATTTTCCAGGAAAAATCAGCAACGCTTTTTTTTTGCCAATTTGGAGAAGGTGTGATTACTCGGGAACGGCTCGTAAGATTTTTAGTGTATTTTCCAGGAAAAATCAGCAAGGTTTTTTTTTGGCCAATTTGGAGAAGGTGTGATTACTCGGGAACGGCTCGTAGGTTTTTTAGTGTATTTTCCAGGAAAAATCAACAACGCTTTTTTTGGCCAATTTGGAGAAGATGGGATTACTCGGGAACGGCTCGTAGGATTTTTAGTGTAATTTCCAGGAAAAATCAGCAACGCTTTTTTTGGCCAATTTGGAGAAGGTGTGATTACTCGGGAACGGCTCGTAGGATTTTTGATGTTTTTTCCAGGAAAAATCAGCAACGCTTTTTTTGGCCAATTTGGAGAAGATGGGATTACTCGGGAACGGCTCATAAAATTTTTAATATATTTTCCAGGAAAAATCAGCAACACTTTTTTTGGCCAATTTGGAGAAGGTGTGATTACTCGGGAACGGCTCGTAGGATTTTAAGTGTAATTTCCAGGAAAAATCAGCAACGCTTTTTTTTTGCCAATTTGGAGAAGATGGGATTACTCGGGAACGGCTCGTAAGATTTTTGATGTTTTTTCCAGGAAAAATCAGCAACGCTTTTTTTGGCCAATTTGGAGAAGCTGTGATTACTCGGGAACGGCTCGTAGGATTTTTAGTGTATTTTCCAGGAAAAATCAGCAACGCTTTTTTTGGCCAATTTGGAGAAGGTGTGATTACTCGGGAACGGCTCGTAGGATTTTTAGTGTATTTTCCAGGAAAAATCAGCAACGCTTTTTTTTTCTAATTTGGAGAAGGTGTGATTACTCGGGAACGGCTCGTAGGTTTTTTAGTGTATTTTTCAGGAAAAATCAGCAACGCTTTTTTTTGGCCAATTTGGAGAAGATGGGATTACTCGGGAACGGCTCGTAGGATTTTTAGTGTATTTTCCAGGAAAAATCAGCAACGCTTTTTTTTGGCCAATTCGGAGAAGGTGTGATTACTCGGGAACGGCTCGTAAGATTTTTAGTGTATTTTCCAGGAAAAATCAGCAACGCTTTTTTTTGGCCAATTTGGAGAAGGTGTGATTACTCGGGAACGGCTCGTAAGATTTTTAGTGTATTTTCCAGTAAAAATCAACAACGCTTTTTTTGGCCAATTTGGAGAAGGTGTGATTACTCGGGAACGGCTCGTAGGTTTTTTAGTGTATTTTCCAGGAAAAATCAGCAAGGTTTTTTTTGGCCAATTTGGAGAAGGTGTGATTACTCGGGAACGGCTCGTAGGTTTTTTAGTGTATTTTCCAGGAAAAATCAGCAACGCTTTTTTTTCTAATTTGGAGAAGATGGGATTACTCGGGAACGGCTCGTAGGATTTTTAGTGTATTTTCCAGGAAAAATCAGCAACACTTTTTTTGGCCAATTTGGAGAAGATGGGATTACTCGGGAACGGCTCATAAAATTTTTAATATATTTTC
Organism: Lypha dubia; assembly: GCA_947311025.1. Taxonomy (NCBI): domain Eukaryota; kingdom Metazoa; phylum Arthropoda; class Insecta; order Diptera; family Tachinidae; genus Lypha; species Lypha dubia. The sequence goes on from CAMZJU010000079.1 coordinate 28,082, forward strand.
CAGGAAAAATCAGCAAGGCTTTTTTTTGGCCAATTTGGAGAAGATGGGATTACTCGGGAACGGCTCGTAGGATTTTTAGTGTATTTTCCAGGAAAAATCAGCAACGCTTTTTTTTGCTAATTTGGAGAAGATGGGATTACTCCGGAACGGCTCGTAGGATTTTTAGTGTATTTTTCAGGAAAAATCAGCAACGCTTTTTTTGGCCAATTTGGAGAAGGTGTGATTACTCGGGAACGGCTCGTAGGTTTTTTAGTGTATTTTCCAGGAAAAATCAGCAAGGTTTTTTTTTGGCCAATTTGGAGAAGGTGTGATTACTCGGGAACGGCTCGTAGGTTTTTTAGTGTATTTTCCAGGAAAAATCAGCAACGCTTTTTTTTCTAATTTGGAGAAGATGGGATTACTCGGGAACGGCTCGTAGGATTTTTAGTGTATTTTCCAGGAAAAATCAGCAACACTTTTTTTGGCCAATTTGGAGAAGATGGGATTACTCGGGAACGGCTCGTAGGTTTTTTAGTGTATTTTCCAGGAAAAATCAACAACGCTTTTTTTGGCCAATTTGGAGAAGGTGTGATTACTCGGGAACGGCTCGTAAGATTTTTGATGTATTTTCCAGGAAAAATCAACAACGCTTTTTTTGGCCAATTTGGAGAAGGTGTGATTACTCGGGAACGGCTCGTAGGATTTTTAGTGTATTTTCCAGGAAAAATCAGCAACGCTTTTTTTTCCAATTTGGAGAAGATGGGATTACTCGGGAACGGCTCGTAGGTTTTTTAGTGTATTTTCCAGGAAAAATCAGCAACGCTTTTTTTTTGGCCAATTTGGAGAAGGTGTGATTACTCGGGAACGGCTCGTAAGATTTTTAGTGTATTTTCCAGGAAAAATCAGCAACGCTTTTTTTGGCCAATTTGGAGAAGGTGTGATTACTCGGGAACGGCTAGTAGGATTTTTAGTGTATTTTCCAGGAAAAATCAGCAACGCTTTTTTTGGCCAATTTGGAGAAGGTGTGATTACCCGGGAACGGCTCGTAGGATTTTTAGTGTATTTTCCAGGAAAAATCAGCAACGCTTTTTTTTGGCCAATTTGGAGAAGGTGTGATTACTCGGGAACGGCTCGTAGGATTTTTAGTGTATTTTCCAGGAAAAATCAACAACGCTTTTTTTGGCCAATTTGGAGAAGGTGTGATTACTCGGGAACGGCTCGTAGGATTTTTAGTGTATTTTCCAGGAAAAATCAGCAACGCTTTTTTTGGCCAATTTGGAGAAGGTGTGATTACTCGGGAACGGCTCGTAAGATTTTTGATGTATTTTCCAGGAAAAATCAACAACGCTTTTTTTGGCCAATTTGGAGAAGGTGTGATTACTCGGGAACGGCTCGTAGGTTTTTTAGTGTATTTTCCAGGAAAAATCAGCAACGCTTTTTTTTTGGCCAATTTGGAGAAGGTGTGATTACTCGGGAACGGCTCGTAGGATTTTTAGTGTATTTTCCAGGAAAAATCAGCAACGCTTTTTTTGGCCAATTTGGAGAAGGTGTGATTACTCGGGAACGGCTCGTAGGATTTTTAGTGTATTTTCCAGGAAAAATCAGCAACGCTTTTTTTGGCCAATTTGGAGAAGATGGGATTACTCGGGAACGGCTCGTAGGATTTTTAGTGTAATTTCCAGGAAAAATCAGCAACGCTTTTTTTGGCCAATTTGGAGAAGGTGTGATTACTCGGGAACGGCTCGTAAGATTTTTGATGTATTTTCCAGGAAAAATCAACAACGCTTTTTTTGGCCAATTTGGAGAAGGTGTGATTACTCGGGAACGGCTCGTAGGATTTTTAGTGTATTTTCCAGGAAAAATCAGCAACGCTTTTTTTTCTAATTTGGAGAAGATGGGATTACTCGGGAACGGCTCGTAGGTTTTTTAGTGTATTTTCCAGGAAAAATCAGCAACGCTTTTTTTTTGGCCAATTTGGAGAAGGTGTGATTACTCGGGAACGGCTCGTAAGATTTTTAGTGTATTTTCCAGGAAAAATCAGCAACGCTTTTTTTGGCCAATTTGGAGAAGGTGTGATTACTCGGGAACGGCTCGTAGGATTTTTAGTGTATTTTCCAGGAAAAATCAGCAACGCTTTTTTTGGCCAATTTGGAGAAGGTGTGATTACTCGGGAACGGCTCGTAGGATTTTTAGTGTATTTTCCAGGAAAAATCAGCAACGCTTTTTTTTTGGCCAATTTGGAGAAGGTGTGATTACTCGGGAACGGCTCGTAGGATTTTTAGTGTATTTTCCAGGAAAAATCAACAACGCTTTTTTTGGCCAATTTGGAGAAGGTGTGATTACTCGGGAACGGCTCGTAGGATTTTTAGTGTATTTTCCAGGAAAAATCAGCAACGCTTTTTTTGGCCAATTTGGAGAAGGTGTGATTACTCGGGAACGGCTCGTAGGATTTTTAGTGTATTTTCCAGGAAAAATCAGCAACGCTTTTTTTGGCCAATTTGGAGAAGGTGTGATTACTCGGGAACGGCTCGTAGGATTTTTAGTGTATTTTCCAGGAAAAATCAGCAACGCTTTTTTTTGGCCAATTTGGAGAAGGTGTGATTACTCGGGAACGGCTCGTAGGATTTTTAGTGTATTTTCCAGGAAAAATCAGCAAGGTTTTTTTTTTGGCCAATTTGGAGAAGGTGTGATTACTCGGGAACGGCTCGTAGGTTTTTTAGTGTATTTTTCAGGAAAAATCAGCAACGCTTTTTTTTTTTCTAATTTGGAGAAGATGGGATTACTCGGGAACGGCTCGTAGGTTTTTTAGTGTATTTTCCAGGAAAAATCAGCAACGCTTTTTTTGGCCAATTTGGAGAAGGTGTGATTACTCGGGAACGGCTCGTAGGTTTTTTAGTGTATTTTCCAGGAAAAATCAACAACGCTTTTTTTGGCCAATTTGGAGAAGGTGTGATTACTCGGGAACGGCTCGTAGGATTTTTAGTGTATTTTCCAGGAAAAATCAGCAACGCTTTTTTTTGGCCAATTTGGAGAAGATGGGATTACTCGGGAACGGCTCGTAGGATTTTTAGTGTATTTTCCAGGAAAAATGTGCAACGCTTTTTTTGGCCAATTTGGAGAAGGTGTGATTACTCCGGAACGGCTCGTAGGATTTTTAGTGTATTTTCCAGGAAAAATCCGCAACGCTTTTTTTTCTAATTTGGAGAAGATGGGATTACTCGGGAACGGCTCGTAGGATTTTTGATGTTTTTTCCAGGAAAAATCAGCAACGCTTTTTTTGGCCAATTTGGAGATGGTGTGATTACTCGGGAACGGCTCGTAGGATTTTTAGTGTATTTTCCAGGAAAAATCAGCAAGGTTTTTTTTTGGCCAATTTGGAGAAGGTGTGATTACTCGGGAACGGCTCGTAGGTTTTTTAGTGTATTTTCCAGGAAAAATCAATAACGCTTTTTTTGGCCAATTTGGAGAAGATGGGATTACTCGGGAACGGCTCGTAAGATTTTTGATGTTTTTTCCAGGAAAAATCAGCAACGCTTTTTTTGGCCAATTTGGAGAAGGTGTGATTACTCGGGAACGGCTCGTAGGTTTTTTAGTGTATTTTCCAGGAAAAATCAACAACGCTTTTTTTGGCCAATTTGGAGAAGGTGTGATTACTCGGGAACTGCTCGTAGGATTTTTAGTGTATTTTCCAGGAAAAATCAACAACGCTTTTTTTGGCCAATTTGGAGAAGGTGTGATTACTCGGGAACGGCTCGTAAGATTTTTGATGTTTTTTCCAGGAAAAATCAGCAACGCTTTTTTTTCTAATTTGGAGAAGATGGAATTACTCGGGAACGGCTCGTAGGATTTTAAGTGTAATTTCCAGGAAAAATCAGCAACGCTTTTTTTGGCCAATTTGGAGAAGGTGTGATTACTCGGGAACGGCTCGTAGGTTTTTTAGTGTATTTTCCAGGAAAAATCAACAACGCTTTTTTTGGCCAATTTGGAGAAGGTGTGATTACTCGGGAACGGCTCGTAGGTTTTTTAGTGTATTTTCCAGGAAAAATCAACAACGCTTTTTTTTGGCCAATTTGGAGAAGGTGTGATTACTCGGGAACGGCTCGTAAGATTTTTAGTGTATTTTCCAGGAAAAATCAGCAACGCTTTTTTTGGCCAATTTGGAGAAGGTGTGATTACTCGGGAACGGCTCGTAAGATTTTTGATGTTTTTTCCAGGAAAAATCAACAACGCTTTTTTTTGGCCAATTTGGAGAAGGTGTGATTACTCGGGAACGGCTCGTAGGATTTTTAGTGTATTTTCCAGGAAAAATCAACAACGCTTTTTTTGGCCAATTTGGAGAAGGTGTGATTACTCGGGAACGGCTTGTAAGATTTTTAGTGTATTTTCCAGGAAAAATCAACAACGCTTTTTTTGGCCAATTTGGAGAAGGTGTGATTACTCGGGAACGGCTCGTAGGATTTTTAGTGTATTTTCCAGGAAAAATCAGCAACGCTTTTTTCTCTAATTTGGAGAAGGTGTGATTACTCGGGAACGGCTCGTAAGATTTTTGATGTATTTTTCAGGAAAAATCAGCAACGCTTTTTTTGGCCAATTTGGAGATGGTGTGATTACTCGGGAACGGCTCGTAGGATTTTTAGTGTATTTTCCAGGAAAAATCAGCAACGCTTTTTTTTCTAATTCGGAGAAGATGGGATTACTCGGGAACGGCTCGTAGGTTTTTTAGTGTATTTTTCAGGAAAAATCAGCAACGCTTTTTTTGGCTAATTTGGAGAAGGTGTGATTACTCGGGAACGGCTCGTAAGATTTTTGATGTTTTTTCCAGGAAAAATCAGCAACGCTTTTTTTGGCCAATTTGGAGATGGTGTGATTACTCGGGAACGGCTCGTAGGATTTTTAGTGTATTTTCCAGGAAAAATCAGCAACGCTTTTTTTTCTAATTTGGAGAAGGTGTGATTACTCGGGAACGGCTCGTAAGATTTTTGATGTATTTTTCAGGAAAAATCAGCAACGCTTTTTTTGGCCAATTTGGAGATGGTGTGATTACTCGGGAACGGCTCGTAGGATTTTTAGTGTATTTTCCAGGAAAAATCAGCAACGCTTTTTTTCTAATTTGGAGAAGATGTGATTACTCGGGAACGGCTCGTAAGATTTTTGATGTTTTTTCCAGGAAAAATCAGCAACGCTTTTTTTTGGCCAATTTGGAGAAGGTGTGATTACTCGGGAACGGCTCGTAAGATTTTTGATGTATTTTTCAGGAAAAATCAGCAACGCTTTTTTTGGCCAATTTGGAGAAGGTGTGATTACTCGGGAACGGCTCGTAGGATTTTTAGTGTATTTTCCAGGAAAAATCAGCAACGCTTTTTGTGGCCAATTTGGAGAAGGTGTGATTACTCGGGAACGGCTCGTAGGATTTTTAGTGTATTTTCCAGGAAAAATCAACAACGCTTTTTTTGGCCAATTTGGAGAAGGTGTGATTACTCGGGAACGGCTCGTAAGATTTTTGATGTTTTTTCCAGGAAAAATCAGCAACGCTTTTTTTTCTAATTTGGAGAAGATGGAATTACTCGGGAACGGCTCGTAGGATTTTAAGTGTAATTTCCAGGAAAAATCAGCAACGCTTTTTTTGGCCAATTTGGAGAAGGTGTGATTACTCGGGAACGGCTCGTAGGTTTTTTAGTGTATTTTCCAGGAAAAATCAACAACGCTTTTTTTGGCCAATTTGGAGAAGGTGTGATTACTCGGGAACGGCTCGTAGGTTTTTTAGTGTATTTTCCAGGAAAAATCAACAACGCTTTTTTTTGGCCAATTTGGAGAAGGTGTGATTACTCGGGAACGGCTCGTAAGATTTTTAGTGTATTTTCCAGGAAAAATCAGCAACGCTTTTTTTGGCCAATTTGGAGAAGGTGTGATTACTCGGGAACGGCTCGTAAGATTTTTGATGTTTTTTCCAGGAAAAATCAACAACGCTTTTTTTTGGCCAATTTGGAGAAGGTGTGATTACTCGGGAACGGCTCGTAGGATTTTTAGTGTATTTTCCAGGAAAAATCAACAACGCTTTTTTTGGCCAATTTGGAGAAGGTGTGATTACTCGGGAACGGCTTGTAAGATTTTTAGTGTATTTTCCAGGAAAAATCAACAACGCTTTTTTTGGCCAATTTGGAGAAGGTGTGATTACTCGGGAACGGCTCGTAGGATTTTTAGTGTATTTTCCAGGAAAAATCAGCAACGCTTTTTTCTCTAATTTGGAGAAGGTGTGATTACTCGGGAACGGCTCGTAAGATTTTTGATGTATTTTTCAGGAAAAATCAGCAACGCTTTTTTTGGCCAATTTGGAGATGGTGTGATTACTCGGGAACGGCTCGTAGGATTTTTAGTGTATTTTCCAGGAAAAATCAGCAACGCTTTTTTTTCTAATTCGGAGAAGATGGGATTACTCGGGAACGGCTCGTAGGTTTTTTAGTGTATTTTTCAGGAAAAATCAGCAACGCTTTTTTTGGCTAATTTGGAGAAGGTGTGATTACTCGGGAACGGCTCGTAAGATTTTTGATGTTTTTTCCAGGAAAAATCAGCAACGCTTTTTTTGGCCAATTTGGAGATGGTGTGATTACTCGGGAACGGCTCGTAGGATTTTTAGTGTATTTTCCAGGAAAAATCAGCAACGCTTTTTTTTCTAATTTGGAGAAGGTGTGATTACTCGGGAACGGCTCGTAAGATTTTTGATGTATTTTTCAGGAAAAATCAGCAACGCTTTTTTTGGCCAATTTGGAGATGGTGTGATTACTCGGGAACGGCTCGTAGGATTTTTAGTGTATTTTCCAGGAAAAATCAGCAACGCTTTTTTTCTAATTTGGAGAAGATGTGATTACTCGGGAACGGCTCGTAAGATTTTTGATGTTTTTTCCAGGAAAAATCAGCAACGCTTTTTTTTGGCCAATTTGGAGAAGGTGTGATTACTCGGGAACGGCTCGTAAGATTTTTGATGTATTTTTCAGGAAAAATCAGCAACGCTTTTTTTGGCCAATTTGGAGAAGGTGTGATTACTCGGGAACGGCTCGTAGGATTTTTAGTGTATTTTCCAGGAAAAATCAGCAACGCTTTTTGTGGCCAATTTGGAGAAGGTGTGATTACTCGGGAACGGCTCGTAGGATTTTTAGTGTATTTTCCAGGAAAAATCAGCAACGCTTTTTTTTGCCAATTTGGAGAAGGTGTGATTACTCGGGAACGGCTCATAAAATTTTTAAGTGTAATTTCCAGGAAAAATCAGCAACACTTTTTTTGGCCAATTTGGAGAAGGTGTGATTACTCGGGAACGGCTCGTAAGATTTTTGATGTTTTTCCAGGAAAAATCAGCAACGCTTTTTTTTGGCCAATTTGGAGATGGTGTGATTACTCGGGAACGGCTCGTAGGATTTTTAGTGTATTTTCCAGGAAAAATCAACAACGCTTTTTTTGGCCAATTTGGAGAAGATGGGATTACTCGGGAACGGCTCGTAGGTTTTTTAGTGTATTTTCCAGGAAAAATCAACAACGCTTTTTTTGGCCAATTTGGAGAAGGTGTGATTACTCGGGAACGGCTCGTAGGTTTTTTAGTGTATTTTCCAGGAAAAATCAGCAACGCTTTTTTTTGCCAATTTGGAGAAGGTGTGATTACTCGGGAACGGCTCATAAAATTTTTAATATATTTTCCAGGAAAAATCAGCAACGCTTTTTTTTCTAATTTGGAGAAGGTGTGATTACTCGGAAACGGCTCGTAAGATTTTTAGTGTATTTTCCAGGAAAAATCAGCAACGCTTTTTTTTGGCCAATTTGGAGAAGGTGTGATTACTCGGAAACGGCTCGTAAGATTTTTGATGTTTTTTCCAGGAAAAATCAGCAACGCTTTTTTTGGCCAATTTGGAGAAGGTGTGATTACTCGGGAACGGCTCATAAAATTTTTAATATATTTTCCAGGAAAAATCAGCAACGCTTTTTTTTCTAATTTGGAGAAGGTGTGATTACTCGGAAACGGCTCGTAAGATTTTTAGTGTATTTTCCAGGAAAAATCAACAACGCTTTTTTTGGCCAATTTGGAGAAGGTGTGATTACTCGGGAACGGCTCGTAGGATTTTTAGTGTATTTTCCAGGAAAAATCAACAACGCTTTTTTTGGCCAATTTGGAGAAGGTGTGATTACTCGGGAACGGCTCGTAAGATTTTTGATGTTTTTTCCAGGAAAAATCAGCAACGCTTTTTTTTCTAATTTGGAGAAGATGGGATTACTCGGGAACGGCTCGTAGGATTTTTAGTGTATTTTCCAGGAAAAATCAGCAACGCTTTTTTTGGCCAATTTGGAGAAGGTGTGATTACTCGGGAACGGCTCGTAAGATTTTTGATGTTTTTTCCAGGAAAAATCAGCAACGCTTTTTTTGGCCAATTTGGAGATGGTGTGATTACTCGGGAACGGCTCGTAGGATTTTTAGTGTATTTTCCAGGAAAAATCAGCAACGCTTTTTTTTCTAATTTGGAGAAGGTGTGATTACTCGGGAACGGCTCGTAAGATTTTTGATGTATTTTTCAGGAAAAATCAGCAACGCTTTTTTTGTCCAATTTGGAGATGGTGTGATTACTCGGGAACGGCTCGTAGGATTTTTAGTGTATTTTCCAGGAAAAATCAGCAACGCTTTTTTTCTAATTTGGAGAAGATGTGATTACTCGGGAACGGCTCGTAAGATTTTTGATGTTTTTTCCAGGAAAAATCAGCAACGCTTTTTTTTGGCCAATTTGGAGAAGGTGTGATTACTCGGGAACGGCTCGTAAGATTTTTGATGTATTTTTCAGGAAAAATCAGCACCGCTTTTTTTGGCCAATTTGGAGAAGGTGTGATTACTCGGGAACGGCTCGTAGGATTTTTAGTGTATTTTCCAGGAAAAATCAGCAACGCTTTTTGTGGCCAATTTGGAGAAGGTGTGATTACTCGGGAACGGCTCGTAGGATTTTTAGTGTATTTTCCAGGAAAAATCAGCAACGCTTTTTTTTGCCAATTTGGAGAAGGTGTGATTACTCGGGAACGGCTCATAAAATTTTTAAGTGTAATTTCCAGGAAAAATCAGCAACACTTTTTTTGGCCAATTTGGAGAAGGTGTGATTACTCGGGAACGGCTCGTAAGATTTTTGATGTTTTTTCCAGGAAAAATCAGCAACGCTTTTTTTTGGCCAATTTGGAGATGGTGTGATTACTCGGGAACGGCTCGTAGGATTTTTAGTGTATTTTCCAGGAAAAATCAACAACGCTTTTTTTGGCCAATTTGGAGAAGATGGGATTACTCGGGAACGGCTCGTAGGTTTTTTAGTGTATTTTCCAGGAAAAATCAACAACGCTTTTTTTGGCCAATTTGGAGAAGGTGTGATTACTCGGGAACGGCTCGTAGGTTTTTTAGTGTATTTTCCAGGAAAAATCAGCAACGCTTTTTTTTGCCAATTTGGAGAAGGTGTGATTACTCGGGAACGGCTCATAAAATTTTTAATATATTTTCCAGGAAAAATCAGCAACGCTTTTTTTTCTAATTTGGAGAAGGTGTGATTACTCGGAAACGGCTCGTAAGATTTTTAGTGTATTTTCCAGGAAAAATCAGCAACGCTTTTTTTTTGGCCAATTTGGAGAAGGTGTGATTACTCGGAAACGGCTCGTAAGATTTTTGATGTTTTTTCCAGGAAAAATCAGCAACGCTTTTTTTGGCCAATTTGATGAAGGTGTGATTACTCGGGAACGGCTCATAAAATTTTTAATATATTTTCCAGGAAAAATCAGCAACGCTTTTTTTTCTAATTTGGAGAAGGTGTGATTACTCGGAAACGGCTCGTAAGATTTTTAGTGTATTTTCCAGGAAAAATCAACAACGCTTTTTTTGGCCAATTTGGAGAAGGTGTGATTACTCGGGAACGGCTCGGAAGATTTTTGATGTTTTTTCCAGGAAAAATCAGCAACGCTTTTTTTGGCCAATTTGGAGAAGATGGGATTACTCGGGAACGGCTCGTAGGTTTTTTAGTGTATTTTCCAGGAAAAATCAACAACGCTTTTTTTGGCCAATTTTGAGAAGGTGTGATTACTCGGGAACTGCTCGTAGGATTTTTAGTGTATTTTCCAGGAAAAATCAACAACGCTTTTTTTGGCCAATTTGGAGAAGGTGTGATTACTCGGGAACGGCTCGTAAGATTTTTGATGTTTTTTCCAGGAAAAATCAGCAACGCTTTTTTTTCTAATTTGGAGAAGATGGGATTACTCGGGAACGGCTCGTAGGATTTTTAGTGTATTTTCCAGGAAAAATCAGCAACGCTTTTTTTGGCCAATTTGGAGAAGGTGTGATTACTCGGGAACGGCTCGTAAGATTTTTGATGTTTTTTCCAGGAAAAATCAACAACGCTTTTTTTGGCCAATTTGGAGAAGGTGTGATTACTCGGGAACGGCTCGTAGGTTTTTTAGTGTATTTTCCAGGAAAAATCAGCAACGCTTTTTTTTGGCCAATTTGGAGAAGGTGTGATTACTCGGGAACGGCTCGTAAGATTTTTAGTGTATTTTCCAGGAAAAATCAGCAACGCTTTTTTTGGCCAATTTGGAGAAGGTGTGATTACTCGGGAACGGCTCGTAAGATTTTTAGTGTATTTTCCAGGAAAAATCAACAACGTTTTTTTTTCTAATTTGGAGAAGATGGGATTACTCGGGAACGGCTCGTAGGATTTTTAGTGTATTTTCCAGGAAAAATCAGCAACGCTTTTTTTCTAATTTGGAGAAGATGTGATTACTCGGGAACGGCTCGTAAGATTTTTGATGTTTTTTCCAGGAAAAATCAGCAACGCTTTTTTTTGGCCAATTTGGAGAAGGTGTGATTACTCGGGAACGGCTCGTAAGATTTTTGATGTATTTTTCAGGAAAAATCAGCAACGCTTTTTTTGGCCAATTTGGAGAAGGTGTGATTACTCGGGAACGGCTCGTAGGATTTTTAGTGTATTTTCCAGGAAAAATCAGCAACGCTTTTTGTGGCCAATTTGGAGAAGGTGTGATTACTCGGGAACGGCTCGTAGGATTTTTAGTGTATTTTCCAGGAAAAATCAGCAACGCTTTTTTTTGCCAATTTGGAGAAGGTGTGATTACTCGGGAACGGCTCATAAAATTTTTAAGTGTAATTTCCAGGAAAAATCAGCAACACTTTTTTTGGCCAATTTGGAGAAGGTGTGATTACTCGGGAACGGCTCGTAAGATTTTTGATGTTTTTTCCAGGAAAAATCAGCAACGCTTTTTTTTGGCCAATTTGGAGATGGTGTGATTACTCGGGAACGGCTCGTAGGATTTTTAGTGTATTTTCCAGGAAAAATCAACAACGCTTTTTTTGGCCAATTTGGAGAAGATGGGATTACTCGGGAACGGCTCGTAGGTTTTTTAGTGTATTTTCCAGGAAAAATCAACAACGCTTTTTTTGGCCAATTTGGAGAAGGTGTGATTACTCGGGAACGGCTCGTAGGTTTTTTAGTGTATTTTCCAGGAAAAATCAGCAACGCTTTTTTTTGCCAATTTGGAGAAGGTGTGATTACTCGGGAACGGCTCATAAAATTTTTAATATATTTTCCAGGAAAAATCAGCAACGCTTTTTTTTCTAATTTGGAGAAGGTGTGATTACTCGGAAACGGCTCGTAAGATTTTTAGTGTATTTTCCAGGAAAAATCAGCAACGCTTTTTTTTTGGCCAATTTGGAGAAGGTGTGATTACTCGGAAACGGCTCGTAAGATTTTTGATGTTTTTTCCAGGAAAAATCAGCAACGCTTTTTTTGGCCAATTTGGAGAAGGTGTGATTACTCGGGAACGGCTCATAAAATTTTTAATATATTTTCCAGGAAAAATCAGCAACGCTTTTTTTTCTAATTTGGAGAAGGTGTGATTACTCGGAAACGGCTCGTAAGATTTTTAGTGTATTTTCCAGGAAAAATCAGCAACGCTTTTTTTTCTAATTTGGAGAAGATGGGATTACTCGGGAACGGCTCGTAGGTTTTTTAGTGTATTTTCCAGGAAAAATCAACAACGCTTTTTTTGGCCAATTTGGAGAAGGTGTGATTACTCGGGAACGGCTCGTAAGATTTTTGATGTTTTTTCCAGGAAAAATCAGCAACGCTTTTTTTTCTAATTTGGAGAAGATGGGATTACTCGGGAACGGCTCGTAGGATTTTTAGTGTATTTTCCAGGAAAAATCAGCAACGCTTTTTTTGGCCAATTTGGAGAAGGTGTGATTACTCGGGAACGGCTCGTAAGATTTTTGATGTTTTTTCCAGGAAAAATCAACAACGCTTTTTTTGGCCAATTTGGAGAAGGTGTGATTACTCGGGAACGGCTCGTAGGTTTTTTAGTGTATTTTCCAGGAAAAATCAGCAACGCTTTTTTTTGGCCAATTTGGAGAAGGTGTGATTACTCGGGAACGGCTCGTAAGATTTTTAGTGTATTTTCCAGGAAAAATCAGCAACGCTTTTTTTGGCCAATTTGGAGAAGGTGTGATTACTCGGGAACGGCTCGTAAGATTTTTGATGTTTTTTCCAGGAAAAATCAACAACGCTTTTTTTGGCCAATTTGGAGAAGGTGTGATTACTCGGGAACGGCTCGTAGGATTTTTAGTGTATTTTCCAGGAAAAATCAGCAACGCTTTTTTTTCTAATTTGGAGAAGGTGTGATTACTCGGGAACGGCTCGTAGGATTTTTAGTGTATTTTCCAGGAAAAATCAACAACGCTTTTTTTGGCCAATTTGGAGAAGGTGTGATTACTCGGGAACGGTTCGTAAGATTTTTAGTGTATTTTCCAGGAAAAATCAACAACGCTTTTTTTGGCCAATTTGGAGAAGGTGTGATTACTCGGGAACGGCTCGTAAGATTTTTAGTGTATTTTCCAGGAAAAATCAACAACGCTTTTTTTGGCCAATTTGGAGAAGGTGTGATTACTCGGGAACGGCTCGTAGGATTTTTAGTGTATTTTCCAGGAAAAATCAGCAACGCTTTTTTTTATAATTTGGAGATGGTGTGATTACTCGGGAACGGCTCGTAGGATTTTTAGTGTATTTTCCAGGAAAAATCAACAACGCTTTTTTTGGCCAATTTGGAGAAGGTGTGATTACTCGGGAACGGCTCATAAAATTTTTAAGTGTAATTTCCAGGAAAAATCAGCAACACTTTTTTGGCCAATTTGGAGAAGGTGTGATTACTCGGGAACGGCTCGTAAGATTTTTGATGTTTTTTCCAGGAAAAATCAGCAACGCTTTTTTTGGCCAATTTGGAGAAGGTGTGATTACTCGGGAACGGCTCGTAAGATTTTTAGTGTATTTTCCAGGAAAAATCAGCAACGCTTTTTTTTGGCCTATTTGGAGAAGGTGTGATTACTCGGGAACTGCTCGTAGGATTTTTAGTGTATTTTCCAGGAAAAATCAGCAACGCTTTTTTTTCTAATTTGGAGAAGGTGTGATTACTCGGGAACGGCTCGTAGGATTTTAAGTGTAATTTCCAGGAAAAATCAGCAACGCTTTTTTTGGCCAATTTGGAGAAGGTGTGATTACTCGGGAACGGCTCGTAAGATTTTTGATGTTTTTTCCAGGAAAAATCAGCAACGCTTTTTTTGGCCAATTTGGAGAAGATGGGATTACTCGGGAACGGCTCGTAGGTTTTTTAGTGTATTTTCCAGGAAAAATCAACAACGCTTTTTTTGGCCAATTTGGAGAAGGTGTGATTACTTGGGAACGGCTCGTAGGTTTTTTAGTGTATTTTCCAGGAAAAATCAGCAACGCCTTTTTTGCCAATTTGGAGAAGGTGTGATTACTCGGGAACGGCTCATAAAATTTTTAATATATTTTCCAGGAAAAATTAGCAACGCTTTTTTTTCTAATTTGGAGAAGGTGTGATTACTCGGAAACGGCTCGTAAGATTTTTAGTGTATTTTCCAGGAAAAATCAGCAACGCTTTTTTTTTGCCAATTTGGAGAAGGTGTGATTACTCGGAAACGGCTCGTAAGATTTTTGATGTTTTTTCCAGGAAAAATCAGCAACGCTTTTTTTGGCAAATTTGGAGAAGGTGTGATTACTCGGGAACGGCTCATAAAATTTTTAATATATTTTCCAGGAAAAATCAGCAACGCTTTTTTTTCTAATTTGGAGAAGGTGTGATTACTCGGAAACGGCTCGTAAGATTTTTAGTGTATTTTCCAGGAAAAATCAACAACGCTTTTTTTGGCCAATTTGGAGAAGGTGTGATTACTCGGGAACGGCTCGTAAGATTTTTGATGTTTTTTCCAGGAAAAATCAGCAACGCTTTTTTTGGCCAATTTGGAGAAGATGGGATTACTCGGGAACGGCTCGTAGGTTTTTTAGTGTATTTTCCAGGAAAAATCAACAACGCTTTTTTTGGCCAATTTGGAGAAGGTGTGATTACTCGGGAACGGCTCGTAAGATTTTTAGTGTATTTTCCAGGAAAAATCAGCAACGCTTTTTTTTGGCCAATTTGGAGAAGGTGTGATTACTCGGGAACTGCTCGTAGGATTTTTAGTGTATTTTCCAGGAAAAATCAGCAACGCTTTTTTTTCTAATTTGGAGAAGGTGTGATTACTCGGGAACGGCTCGTAGGATTTTAAGTGTAATTTCCAGGAAAAATCAGCAACGCTTTTTTTGGCCAATTTGGAGAAGGTGTGATTACTCGGGAACGGCTCGTAAGATTTTTGATGTTTTTTCCAGGAAAAATCAGCAACGCTTTTTTTTTGGCCAATTTGGAGAAGATGGGATTACTCGGGAACGGCTCGTAGGTTTTTTAGTGTATTTTCCAGGAAAAATCAGCAACGCTTTTTTTGGCCAATTGGGAGAAGGTGTGATTACTCGGGAACGGCTCATAAAATTTTTAATATATTTTCCAGGAAAAATCAGCAACGCTTTTTTTTCTAATTTGGAGAAGGTGTGATTACTCGGAAACGGCTCGTAAGATTTTTAGTGTATTTTCCAGGAAAAATCAGCAACGCTTTTTTTTCTAATTTGGAGAAGATGGGATTACTCGGGAACGGCTCGTAGGTTTTTTAGTGTATTTTCCAGGAAAAATCAACAACGCTTTTTTTGGCCAATTTGGAGAAGGTGTGATTACTCGGGAACGGCTCGTAAGATTTTTGATGTTTTTTCCAGGAAAAATCAGCAACGCTTTTTTTTCTAATTTGGAGAAGATGGGATTACTCGGGAACGGCTCGTAGGATTTTTAGTGTATTTTCCAGGAAAAATCAGCAACGCTTTTTTTGTCCAATTTGGAGAAGATGGGATTACTCGGGAACGGCTCGTAGGTTTTTTAGTGTATTTTCCAGGAAAAATCAACAACGCTTTTTTTGGCCAATTTGGAGAAGGTGTGATTACTTGGGAACGGCTCGTAGGTTTTTTAGTGTATTTTCCAGGAAAAATCAGCAACGCCTTTTTTGCCAATTTGGAGAAGGTGTGATTACTCGGGAACGGCTCACAAAATTTTTAATATATTTTCCAGGAAAAATCAGCAACGCTTTTTTTTCTAATTTGGAGAAGGTGTGATTACTCGGAAACGGCTCGTAAGATTTTTAGTGTATTTTCCAGGAAAAATCAGCAACGCTTTTTTTTGGCCAATTTGGAGAAGGTGTGATTACTCGGAAACGGCTCGTAAGATTTTTGATGTTTTTTCCAGGAAAAATCAGCAACGCTTTTTTTTGGCAAATTTGGAGAAGGTGTGATTACTCGGGAACGGCTTATAAAATTTTTAATATATTTTCCAGGAAAAATCAGCAACGCTTTTTTTTTCTAATTTGGAGAAGGTGTGATTACTCGGAAACGGCTCGTAAGATTTTTAGTGTATTTTCCAGGAAAAATCAACAACGCTTTTTTTGGCCAATTTGGAGAAGGTGTGATTACTCGGGAACGGCTCGTAAGATTTTTGATGTTTTTTCCAGGAAAAATCAGCAACGCTTTTTTTGGCCAATTTGGAGAAGATGGGATTACTCGGGAACGGCTCGTAGGTTTTTTAGTGTATTTTCCAGGAAAAATCAACAACGCTTTTTTTGGCCAATTTGGAGAAGGTGTGATTACTCGGGAACGGCTCGTAAGATTTTTAGTGTATTTTCCAGGAAAAATCAGCAACGCTTTTTTTTGGCCAATTTGGAGAAGGTGTGATTACTCGGGAACTGCTCGTAGGATTTTTAGTGTATTTTCCAGGAAAAATCAGCAACGCTTTTTTTTCTAATTTGGAGAAGGTGTGATTACTCGGGAACGGCTCGTAGGATTTTAAGTGTAATTTCCAGGAAAAATCAGCAACGCTTTTTTTGGCCAATTTGGAGAAGGTGTGATTACTCGGGAACGGCTCGTAAGATTTTTGATGTTTTTTCCAGGAAAAATCAGCAACGCTTTTTTTGGCCAATTTGGAGAAGATGGGATTACTCGGGAACGGCTCGTAGGTTTTTTAGTGTATTTTCCAGGAAAAATCAGCAACGCTTTTTTTTCTAATTTGGAGAAGATGGGATTACTCGGGAACGGCTCGTAGGTTTTTTAGTGTATTTTTCAGGAAAAATCAGCAACGCTTTTTTTGGCCAATTTGGAGAAGGTGTGATTTCGGGAACGGCTCGTAAGATTTTTGATGTTTTTTCCAGGAAAAATCAGCAAGGCTTTTTTTGGCCAATTTGGAGATGGTGTGATTACTCGGGAACGGCTCGTAGGATTTTTAGTGTATTTTCCAGGAAAAATCAGCAACGCTTTTTTTTCTAATTTGGAGAAGGTGTGATTACTCGGGAACGGCTCGTAAGATTTTTGATGTATTTTTCAGGAAAAATCAGCAACGCTTTTTTTGGCCAATTTGGAGATGGTGTGATTACTCGGGAACGGCTCGTAGGATTTTTAGTGTATTTTCCAGGAAAAATCAGCAACGCTTTTTTTTCTAATTTGGAGAAGATGTGATTACTCGGGAACGGCTCGTAAGATTTTTGATGTTTTTTCCAGGAAAAATCAGCAACGCTTTTTTTTTGGCCAATTTGGAGAAGGTGTGATTACTCGGGAACGGCTCGTAAGATTTTTGATGTATTTTTCAGGAAAAATCAGCAACGCTTTTTTTGGCCAATTTGGAGAAGGTGTGATTACTCGGGAACGGCTCGTAGGATTTTTAGTGTATTTTCCAGGAAAAATCAGCAACGCTTTTTGTGGCCAATTTGGAGAAGGTGTGATTACTCGGGAACGGCTCGTAGGATTTTTAGTGTATTTTCCAGGAAAAATCAGCAACGCTTTTTTTTGCCAATTTGGAGAAGGTGTGATTACTCGGGAACGGCTCATAAAATTTTTAAGTGTAATTTCCAGGAAAAATCAGCAACACTTTTTTTGGCCAATTTGGAGAAGGTGTGATTACTCGGGAACGGCTCGTAAGATTTTTGATGTTTTTTCCAGGAAAAATCAGCAACGCTTTTTTTGGCCAATTTGGAGATGGTGTGATTACTCGGGAACGGCTCGTAGGTTTTTTAGTGTATTTTCCAGGAAAAATCAACAACGCTTTTTTTGGCCAATTTGGAGAAGGTGTGATTACTTGGGAACGGCTCGTAGGTTTTTTAGTGTATTTTCCAGGAAAAATCAGCAACGCTTTTTTTTTTGCCAATTTGGAGAAGGTGTGATTACTCGGGAACGGCTCATAAAATTTTTAATATATTTTCCAGGAAAAATCAGCAACGCTTTTTTTTCTAATTTGGAGAAGGTGTGATTACTCGGAAACGGCTCGTAAGATTTTTAGTGTATTTTCCAGGAAAAATTAGCAACGCTTTTTTTTGGCCAATTTGGAGAAGGTGTGATTACTCGGAAACGGCTCGTAAGATTTTTGATGTTTTTTCCAGGAAAAATCAGCAACGCTTTTTTTGGCCAATTTGGAGAAGGTGTGATTACTCGGGAACGGCTCATAAAATTTTTAATATATTTTCCAGGAAAAATCAGCAACGCTTTTTTTTCTAATTTGGAGAAGGTGTGATTACTCGGAAACGGCTCGTAAGATTTTTAGTGTATTTTCCAGGAAAAATCAACAACGCTTTTTTTGGCCAATTTGGAGAAAATGTGATTACTCGGGAACGGCTCGTAAGATTTTTGATGTTTTTTCCAGGAAAATACAGCAACGCTTTTTTTGGCCAATTTGGAGAAGATGGGATTACTCGGGAACGGCTCGTAGGTTTTTTAGTGTATTTTCCAGGAAAAATCAACAACGCTTTTTTTGGCCAATTTGGAGAAGGTGTGATTACTCGGGAACTGCTCGTAGGATTTTTAGTGTATTTTCCAGGAAAAATCAACAACGCTTTTTTTGGCCAATTTGGAGAAGGTGTGATTACTCGGGAACGGCTCGTAAGATTTTTGATGTTTTTTCCAGGAAAAATCAGCAACGCTTTTTTTTCTAATTTGGAGAAGATGGGATTACTCGGGAACGGCTCGTAGGATTTTTAGTGTATTTTCCAGGAAAAATCAGCAACGCTTTTTTTGGCCAATTTGGAGAAGGTGTGATTACTCGGGAACGGCTCGTAAGATTTTTGATGTTTTTTCCAGGAAAAATCAACAACGATTTTTTTGGCCAATTTGGAGAAGGTGTGATTACTCGGGAACGGCTCGTAGGTTTTTTAGTGTATTTTCCAGGAAAAATCAGCAACGCTTTTTTTTGGCCAATTTGGAGAAGGTGTGATTACTCGGGAACGCCTCGTAAGATTTTTAGTGTATTTTCCAGGAAAAATCAGCAACGCTTTTTTTGGCCAATTTGGAGAAGGTGTGATTACTCGGGAACGGCTCGTAAGATTTTTGATGTTGTTTCCAGGAAAAATCAACAACGCTTTTTTTGGCCAATTTGGAGAAGGTGTGATTACTCGGGAACGGCTCGTAGGATTTTTAGTGTATTTTCCAGGAAAAATCAGCAACGCTTTTTTTTCTAATTTGGAGAAGGTGTGATTACTCGGGAACGGCTCGTAGGATTTTTAGTGTATTTTCCAGGAAAAATCAACAACGCTTTTTTTGGCCAATTTGGAGAAGGTGTGATTACTCGGGAACGGCTCGTAAGATTTTTAGTGTATTTTCCAGGAAAAATCAACAACGCTTTTTTTGGCCAATTTGGAGAAGGTGTGATTACTCGGGAACGGCTCGTAAGATTTTTAGTGTATTTTCCAGGAAAAATCAACAACGCTTTTTTTGGCCAATTTGGAGAAGGTGTGATTACTCGGGAACGGCTCGTAGGATTTTTAGTGTATTTTCCAGGAAAAATCAGCAACGCTTTTTTTTCTAATTTGGAGATGGTGTGATTACTCGGGAACGGCTCGTAGGATTTTTAGTGTATTTTCCAGGAAAAATCAACAACGCTTTTTTTTGGCCAATTTGGAGAAGGTGTGATTACTCGGGAACGGCTCATAAAATTTTTAAGTGTAATTTCCAGGAAAAATCAGCAACACTTTTTTTGGCCAATTTGGAGAAGGTGTGATTACTCGGGAACGGCTCGTAAGATTTTTGATGTTTTTTCCAGGAAAAATCAGCAACGCTTTTTTTGGCCAATTTGGAGAAGGTGTGATTACTCGGGAACGGCTCGTAAGATTTTTAGTGTATTTTCCAGGAAAAATCAGCAACGCTTTTTTTTGGCCAATTTGGAGAAGGTGTGATTACTCGGGAACTGCTCGTAGGATTTTTAGTGTATTTTCCAGGAAAAATCAGCAACGCTTTTTTTTCTAATTTGGAAAAGGTGTGATTACTCGGGAACGGCTCGTAGGATTTTAAGTGTAATTTCCAGGAAAAATCAGCAACGCTTTTTTTGGCCAATTTGGAGAAGGTGTGATTACTCGGGAACGGCTCGTAAGATTTTTAGTGTATTTTCCAGGAAAAATCAGCAACGCTTTTTTTTGGCCAATTTGGAGAAGCTGTGATTACTCGGGAACGGCTCGTAGGATTTTTAGTGTATTTTCCAGGAAAAATCAGCAACGCTTTTTTTTGGCCAATTTGGAGAAGGTGTGATTACTCGGGAACGGCTCGTAGAATTTTTAGTGTATATTCCAGGAAAAATCAACAACGCTTTTTTTGGCCAATTTGGAGAAGGTGTGATTACTCGGGAACGGCTCGTAGGATTTTTAGTGTATTTTCCAGGAAAAATCAGCAACGTTTTTTTTTTGGCCAATTTGGAGAAGGTGTGATTACTCGGGAACGGCTCGTAGGATTTTTAGTGTTTTTTCCAGGAAAAATCAGCAACGCTTTTTTTGGCCAATTTGGAGAAGGTGTGATTACTCGGGAACGGCTCGTAGGATTTTTAGTGTATTTTCCAGGAAAAATCAGCAACGCTTTTTTTTGCCAATTTGGAGAAGGTGTGATTACTCGAGAACGGCTCGTAGGTTTTTTAGTGTATTTTCCAGGAAAAATCAGCAACGCTTTTTTTTTGGCCAATTTGGAGAAGGTGTGATTACTCGGGAACGGCTCGTAGGATTTTAAGTGTATTTTCCAGGAAAAATCAGCAACGCTTTTTTTTGGCCAATTTGGAGAAGGTGTGATTACTCGGGAACGGCTCGTAGGTTTTTTAGTGTATTTTCCAGGAAAAATCAGCAACGTTTTTTTTTGGCCAATTTGGAGAAGATGGGATTACTCGGGAACGGCTCGTAAGATTTTTAGTGTATTTTCCAGGAAAAATCAGCAACGCTTTTTTTTTGCCAATTTGGAGAAGGTGTGATTACTCGGGAACGGCTCATAAAATTTTTAATATATTTTCCAGGAAAAATCAGCAACGCTTTTTTTTCTAATTTGGAGAAGGTGTGATTACTCGGGAACGGCTCATAAAATTTTTAATATATTTTCCAGGAAAAATCAGCAACACTTTTTTTGGCCAATTTGGAGAAGGTGTGATTACTCGGGAACGGCTCGTAAGATTTTTAGTGTATTTTCCAGGAAAAATCAGCAACGCTTTTTTTGGCCAATTTGGAGAAGGTGTGATTACTCGGGAACGGCTCGTAGGATTTTTAGTGTATTTTCCAGGAAAAATCAGCAACGCTTTTTTTGGCCAATTTGGAGAAGGTGTGATTACTCGGGAACGGCTCGTAGGTTTTTTAGTGTATTTTCCAGGAAAAATCAACAACGCTCTTTTTGGCCAATTTGGAGAAGGTGTGATTACTCGGGAACTGCTCGTAGGATTTTTAGTGTATTTTCCAGGAAAAATCAACAACGCTTTTTTTGGCCAATTTGGAGAAGGTGTGATTACTCGAGAACGGCTCGTAAGATTTTTGATGTTTTTTCCAGGAAAAATCAGCAACGCTTTTTTTTCCAATTTGGAGAAGGTGTGATTACTCGGGAACGGCTCGTAGGTTTTTTAGTGTATTTTCCAGGAAAAATCAGCAACGCTTTTTTTTGGCTAATTTGGAGAAGATGGGATTACTCGGGAACGGCTCGTAGGTTTTTTAGTGTATTTTCCAGGAAAAATCAGCAACGCTTTTTTTGGCCAATTTGGAGAAGGTGTGATTACTCGGGAACGGCTCGTAAGATTTTTGATGTTTTTTCCAGGAAAAATCAGCAACGTTTTTTTTGGCCAATTTGGAGAAGGTGTGATTACTCGGGAACGGCTCGTAGGTTTTTTAGTGTATTTTCCAGGAAAAATCAGCAACGCTTTTTTTGGCCAATTTGGAGAAGGTGCAATTACTCGGGAACGGCTCGTAGGATTTTTAGTGTATTTTCCAGGAAAAATCAGCAACGCTTTTTTTTCTAATTTGGAGAAGATGGGATTACTCGGGAACGGCTCGTAGGTTTTTTAGTGTATTTTCCAGGAAAAATCAGCAACGCTTTTTTTTGGCCAATTTGGAGAAGGTGTGATTACTCGGGAACGGCTCGTAAGATTTTTGATGTTTTTTCCAGGAAAAATCAGCAACGCTTTTTTTTGGCCAATTTGGAGAAGGTGTGATTACTCGGGAACGGCTCGTAAGATTTTTAGTGTATTTTCCAGGAAAAATCAACAACGCTTTTTTTGGCCAATTTGGAGAAGGTGTGATTACTCGGGAACGGCTCGTAAGATTTTTGATGTTTTTTCCAGGAAAAATCAGCAACGCTTTTTTTTGGCCAATTTGGAGAAGATGGGATTACTCGGGAACGGCTCATAAGATTTTTGATGTTTTTTCCAGGAAAAATCAGCAACGCTTTTTTTTCTAATTTGGAGATGGTGTGATTACTCGGGAACGGCTCGTAGGATTTTTAGTGTATTTTCCAGGAAAAATCAACAACGCTTTTTTTTGGCCAATTTGGAGAAGGTGTGATTACTCGGGAACGGCTCATAAAATTTTTAAGTGTAATTTCCAGGAAAAATCAGCAACACTTTTTTTGGCCAATTTGGAGAAGGTGTGATTACTCGGGAACGGCTCGTAAGATTTTTGATGTTTTTTCCAGGAAAAATCAGCAACGCTTTTTTTGGCCAATTTGGAGAAGGTGTGATTACTCGGGAACGGCTCGTAAGATTTTTAGTGTATTTTCCAGGAAAAATCAGCAACGCTTTTTTTTGGCCAATTTGGAGAAGGTGTGATTACTCGGTAACTGCTCGTAGGATTTTTAGTGTATTTTCCAGGAAAAATCAGCAACGCTTTTTTTTCTAATTTGGAGAAGGTGTGATTACTCGGGAACGGCTCGTAGGATTTTAAGTGTAATTTCCAGGAAAAATCAGCAACGCTTTTTTTGGCCAATTTGGAGAAGGTGTGATTACTCGGGAACGGCTCGTAAGATTTTTAGTGTATTTTCCAGGTAAAATCAGCAACGCTTTTTTTTTGGCCAATTTGGAGAAGCTGTGATTACTCGGGAACGGCTCGTAGGATTTTTAGTGTATTTTCCAGGAAAAATCAGCAACGCTTTTTTTTGGCCAATTTGGAGAAGGTGTGATTACTCGGGAACGGCTCGTAGAATTTTTAGTGTATTTTCCAGGAAAAATCAACAACGCTTTTTTTGGCCAATTTGGAGAAGGTGTGATTACTCGGGAACGGCTCGTAGGATTTTTAGTGTATTTTCCAGGAAAAATCAGCAACGTTTTTTTTTTTGGCCAATTTGGAGAAGGTGTGATTACTCGGGAACGGCTCGTAGGATTTTTAGTGTTTTTTCCAGGAAAAATCAGCAACGCTTTTTTTGGCCAATTTGGAGAAGGTGTGATTACTCGGGAACGGCTCGTAGGATTTTTAGTGTATTTTCCAGGAAAAATCAGCAACGTTTTTTTTTGCCAATTTGGAGAAGGTGTGATTACTCGGGAACGGCTCGTAGGTTTTTTAGTGTATTTTCCAGGAAAAATCAGCAACGCTTTTTTTTGGCCAATTTGGAGAAGGTGTGATTACTCGGGAACGGCTCGTAGGATTTTAAGTGTATTTTCCAGGAAAAATCAGCAACGCTTTTTTTTGGCCAATTTGGAGAAGGTGTGATTACTCGGGAACGGCTCGTAGGTTTTTTAGTGTATTTTCCAGGAAAAATCAGCAACGTTTTGTTTTGGCCAATTTGGAGAAGATGGGATTACTCGGGAACGGCTCGTAAGATTTTTAGTGTATTTTCCAGGAAAAATCAGCAACGCTTTTTTTTCTAATTTGGAGAAGGTGTGATTACTCGGGAACGGCTCATAAAATTTTTAATATATTTTCCAGGAAAAATCAGCAACACTTTTTTTGGCCAATTTGGAGAAGGTGTGATTACTCGGGAACGGCTCGTAAGATTTTTAGTGTATTTTCCAGGAAAAATCAGCAACGCTTTTTTTGGCCAATTTGGAGAAGGTGTGTTTACTCGGGAACGGCTCGTAGGATTTTTAGTGTATTTTCCAGGAAAAATCAGCAACGCTTTTTTTGGCCAATTTGGAGAAGGTGTGATTACTCGGGAACGGCTCGTAGGTTTTTTAGTGTATTTTCCAGGAAAAATCAACAACGCTCTTTTTGGCCAATTTGGAGAAGGTGTGATTACTCGGGAACTGCTCGTAGGATTTTTAGTGTATTTTCCAGGAAAAATCAACAACGCTTTTTTTGGCCAATTTGGAGAAGGTGTGATTACTCGGGAACGGCTCGTAAGATTTTTGATGTTTTTTCCAGGAAAAATCAGCAACGCTTTTTTTTCCAATTTGGAGAAGGTGTGATTACTCGGGAACGGCTCGTAGGTTTTTTAGTGTATTTTCCAGGAAAAATCAGCAACGCTTTTTTTTGGCCAATTTGGAGAAGATGGGATTACTCGGGAACGGCTCGTAGGTTTTTTAGTGTATTTTCCAGGAAAAATCAGCAACGATTTTTTTGGCCAATTTGGAGAAGGTGTGATTACTCGGGAACGGCTCGTAAGATTTTTGATGTTTTTTCCAGGAAAAATCAGCAACGCTTTTTTTGGCCAATTTGGAGAAGGTGTGATTACTCGGGAACGGCTCGTAGGTTTTTTAGTGTATTTTCCAGGAAAAATCAGCAACGCTTTTTTTGGCCAATTTGGAGAAGGTGCAATTACTCGGGAACGGCTCGTAGGATTTTTAGTGTATTTTCCAGGAAAAATCAGCAACGCTTTTTTTTCTAATTTGGAGAAGATGGGATTACTCGGGAACGGCTCGTAGGTTTTTTAGTGTATTTTCCAGGAAAAATCAGCAACGCTTTTTTTTTGGCCAATTTGGAGAAGGTGTGATTACTCGGGAACGGCTCGTAAGATTTTTGATGTTTTTTCCAGGAAAAATCAGCAACGCTTTTTTTTGGCCAATTTGGAGAAGGTGTGATTACTCGGGAACGGCTCGTAAGATTTTTAGTGTATTTTCCAGGAAAAATCAACAACGCTTTTTTTGGCCAATTTGGAGAAGGTGTGATTACTCGGGAACGGCTCGTAAGATTTTTGATGTTTTTTCCAGGAAAAATCAGCAACGCTTTTTTTTGGCCAATTTGGAGAAGATGGGATTACTCGGGAACGGCTCATAAAATTTTTAGTGTATTTTCCAGGAAAAATCAGCAACGCTTTTTTTTGGCCAATTTGGAGAAGGTGTGATTACTCGGGAACGGCTCGTAGGATTTTTAGTGTATTTTCCAGGAAAAATCAGCAAGGTTTTTTTTTGGCCAATTTGGAGAAGGTGTGATTACTCGGGAACGGCTCGTAGGTTTTTTAGTGTATTTTTCAGGAAAAATCAGCAACGCTTTTTTTTTTCTAATTTGGAGAAGATGGGATTACTCGGGAACGGCTCGTAGGTTTTTTAGTGTATTTTCCAGGAAAAATCAGCAACGCTTTTTTTTGGCCAATTTGGAGAAGGTGTGATTACTCGGGAACGGCTCGTAAGATTTTTAGTGTATTTTCCAGGAAAAATCAACAACGCTTTTTTTGGCCAATTTGGAGAAGGTGTGATTACTCGGGAACGGCTCGTAGGATTTTTAGTGTATTTTCCAGGAAAAATCAGCAACGCTTTTTTTGGCCAATTTGGAGAAGGTGTGATTACTCGGGAACGGCTCGTAAGATTTTTAGTGTATTTTCCAGGAAAAATCAACAACGCTTTTTTTGGCCAATTTGGAGAAGGTGTGAGTACTCGGAAACGGCTCGTAAGATTTTTAGTGTATTTTCCAGGAAAAATCAACAACGCTTTTTTTGGCCAATTTGGAGAAGGTGTGATTACTCGGGAACGGCTCGTAAGATTTTTGATGTTTTTTTCAGGAAAAATCAGCAACGCTTTTTTTTTTCTAATTTGGAGAAGATGGGATTACTCGGGAACGGCTCGTAGGTTTTTTAGTGTTTTTTCCAGGAAAAATCAGCAACGCTTTTTTTTGCCAATTTGGAGAAGATGGGATTACTCGGGAACGGCTCGTAGGATTTTTAGTGTATTTTCCAGGAAAAATCAGCAACGCTTTTTTTGGCCAATTTGGAGAAGGTGTGATTACTCGGGAACGGCTCGTAGGTTTTTTAGTGTATTTTCCAGGAAAAATCAACAACGCTTTTTTTGGCCAATTTGGAGAAGGTGTGATTACTCGGGAACGGCTCGTAGGATTTTTAGTGTATTTTCCAGGAAAAATCAGCAACGCTTTTTTTGGCCAATTTGGAGAAGGTGTGATTACTCGGGAACGGCTCGTAAGATTTTTGATGTTTTTTCCAGGAAAAATCAGCAACGCTTTTTTTGGCCAATTTGGAGAAGGTGTGATTACTCGGGAATGGCTCGTAAGATTTTTGATGTTTTTTCCAGGAAAAATTCAGCAACGCTTTTTTTGGCCAATTTGGAGAAGGTGTGATTACTCGGGAACGGCTCGTAGAATTTTTAGTGTATTTTCCAGGAAAAATCAACAACGCTTTTTTTGGCCAATTTGGAGAAGGTGTGATTACTCGGGAACGGCTCGTAGGTTTTTTAGTGTATTTTCCAGGAAAAATCAGCAACGCTTTTTTTTGGCCAATTTGGAGAAGGTGTGATTACTCGGGAACGGCTCGTAAGATTTTTAGTGTATTTTCCAGGAAAAATCAGCAACGCTTTTTTTGGCCAATTTGATGAAGGTGTGATTACTCGGGAACGGCTCGTAAGATTTTTGATGTTTTTTCCAGGAAAAATCAACAACGCTTTTTTTGGCCAATTTGGAGAAGGTGTGATTACTCGGGAACGGCTCGTAGGATTTTTAGTGTATTTTCCAGGAAAAATCAGCAACGCTTTTTTTTCTAATTTGGAGAAGGTGTGATTACTCGGGAACGGCTCGTAGGTTTTTTAGTGTATTTTCCAGGAAAAATCAGCAACGCTTTTTTTGGCCAATTTGGAGAAGGTGTGATTACTCGGGAACGGCTCGTAGGATTTTTAGTGTATTTTCCAGGAAAAATCAACAACGCTTTTTTTGGCCAATTTGGAGAAGGTGTGATTACTCGGGAACGGCTCGTAGGATTTTTAGTGTATTTTCCAGGAAAAATCAGCAAGGTTTTTTTTTGGCCAATTTGGAGAAGGTGTGATTACTCGGGAACGGCTCGAAGGTTTTTAAGTGTATTTTCCAGGAAAAATCAGCAACGCTTTTTTTTCTAATTTGGAGAAGATGGGATTACTCGGGAACGGCTCGTAGGTTTTTTAGTGTAATTTCCAGGAAAAATCAACAACGCTTTTTTTTGGCCAATTTGGAGAAGCTGCGATTACTCGCGAACGGCTCGTAGGATTTTTAGTGTATTTTCCAGGAAAAATCAACAACGCTTTTTTTGGCCAATTTGGAGAAGGTGTGATTACTCGGGAACGGCTCGTAGGATTTTTAGTGTATTTTCCAGGAAAAATCAGCAACGCTTTTTTTGGCCAATTTGGAGAAGGTGTGATTACTCGGGAACGGCTCGTAGGATTTTTAGTGTATTTTCCAGGAAAAATCAACAACGCTTTTTTTGGCCAATTTGGAGATGGTGTGATTACTCGGGAACGCCTCGTAGGATTTTTAGTGTATTTTCCAGGAAAAATCAACAACGCTTTTTTTGGCCAATTTGGAGAAGATGGGATTACTCGGGAACGGCTCGTAGGATTTTTAGTGTATTTTCCAGGAAAAATCAACAACGCTTTTTTTGGCCAATTTGGAGAAGATGGGATTACTCGGGAACGGCTCGTAGGTTTTTTAGTGTAATTTCCAGGAAAAATCAACAACGCTTTTTTTTGGCCAATTTGGAGAAGCTGTGATTACTCGGGAACGGCTCGTAGGATTTTTAGTGTATTTTCCAGGAAAAATCAACAACGCTTTTTTTGGCCAATTTGGAGAAGGTGTGATTACTCGGGAACGGCTCGTAGGATTTTTAGTGTATTTTCCAGGAAAAATCAGCAAGGTTTTTTTTTGGCCAATTTGGAGAAGGTGTGATTACTCGGGAACGGCTCGTAGGTTTTTTAGTGTATTTTCCAGGAAAAATCAGCAACGCTTTTTTTGGCCAATTTGGAGAAGGTGTGATTACTCGGGAACGGCTCGTAAGATTTTTGATGTTTTTTCCAGGAAAAATCAGCAACGCTTTTTTTTGGCCAATTTGGAGAAGGTGTGATTACTCGGGAACGGCTCGTAAGATTTTTAGTGTATTTTCCAGGAAAAATCTACAACGCTTTTTTTGGCCAATTTGGAGAAGGTGTGATTACTCGGGAACGGCTCGTAAGATTTTTGATGTTTTTTCCAGGAAAAATCAGCAACGCTTTTTTTTGGCCAATTTGGAGAAGATGGGATTACTCGGGAACGGCTCGTAAGATTTTTGATGTTTTTTCCAGGAAAAATCAGCAACGCTTTTTTTTGGCCAATTTGGAGAAGGTGTGATTACTCGGGAACGGCTCGTAGGTTTATTAGTGTATTTTCCAGGAAAAATCAGCAACGCTTTTTTTGGCCAATTTGGAGAAGGTGTGATTACTCGGGAACGGCTCGTAGGATTTTTAGTGTATTTTCCAGGAAAAATCAACAACGCTTTTTTTGGCCAATTTGGAGAAGGTGTGATTACTCGGGAACGGCTCGTAGGATTTTTAGTGTATTTTCCAGGAAAAATCAGCAAGGTTTTTTTTTGGCCAATTTGGAGAAGGTGTGATTACTCGGGAACGGCTCGTAGGTTTTTAAGTGTATTTTCCAGGAAAAATCAGCAACGCTTTTTTTTCTAATTTGGAGAAGATGGGATTACTCGGGAACGGCTCGTAGGTTTTTTAGTGTAATTTCCAGGAAAAATCAACAACGCTTTTTTTGGCCAATTTGGAGAAGCTGTGATTACTCGCGAACGGCTCGTAGGATTTTTAGTGTATTTTCCAGGAAAAATCAACAACGCTTTTTTTGGCCAATTTGGAGAAGGTGTGATTACTCGGGAACGGCTCGTAGGATTTTTAGTGTATTTTCCAGGAAAAATCAGCAACGCTTTTTTTGGCCAATTTGGAGAAGGTGTGATTACTCGGGAACGGCTCGTAGGATTTTTAGTGTATTTTCCAGGAAAAATCAACAACGCTTTTTTTGGCCAATTTGGAGATGGTGTGATTACTCGGGAACGGCTCGTAGGATTTTTAGTGTATTTTCCAGGAAAAATCAACAACGCTTTTTTTGGCCAATTTGGAGAAGATGGGATTACTCGGGAACGGCTCGTAGGATTTTTAGTGTATTTTCCAGGAAAAATCAACAACGCTTTTTTTGGCCAATTTGGAGAAGATGGGATTACTCGGGAACGGCTCGTAGGTTTTTTAGTGTAATTTCCAGGAAAAATCAACAACGCTTTTTTTTGGCCAATTTGGAGAAGCTGTGATTACTCGGGAACGGCTCGTAGGATTTTTAGTGTATTTTCCAGGAAAAATCAACAACGCTTTTTTTGGCCAATTTGGAGAAGGTGTGATTACTCGGGAACGGCTCGTAGGATTTTTAGTGTATTTTCCAGGAAAAATCAGCAAGGTTTTTTTTTGGCCAATTTGGAGAAGGTGTGATTACTCGGGAACGGCTCGTAGGTTTTTTAGTGTATTTTCCAGGAAAAATCAGCAACGCTTTTTTTGGCCAATTTGAAGAAGGTGTGATTACTCGGGAACGGCTCGTAAGATTTTTGATGTTTTTTCCAGGAAAAATCAGCAACGCTTTTTTTTGGCCAATTTGGAGAAGGTGTGATTACTCGGGAACGGCTCGTAAGATTTTTAGTGTATTTTCCAGGAAAAATCTACAACGCTTTTTTTGGCCAATTTGGAGAAGGTGTGATTACTCGGGAACGGCTCGTAAGATTTTTGATGTTTTTTCCAGGAAAAATCAGCAACGCTTTTTTTTGGCCAATTTGGAGAAGATGGGATTACTCGGGAACGGCTCATAAAATTTTTAGTGTATTTTCCAGGAAAAATCAGCAACGTTTTTTTTGGCCAATTTGGAGAAGGTGTGATTACTCGGGAACGGCTCGTAGGATTTTTAGTGTATTTTCCAGGAAAAATCAGCAAGGTTTTTTTTTTGCCAATTTGGAGAAGGTGTGATTACTCGGGAACGGCTCGTAGGTTTTTTAGTGTATTTTTCAGGAAAAATCAGCAACGCTTTTTTTTTTCTAATTTGGAGAAGATGGGATTACTCGGGAACGGCTCGTAGGTTTTTTAGTGTATTTTCCAGGAAAAATCAGCAACGCTTTTTTTTGGCCAATTTGGAGAAGGTGTGATTACTCGGGAACGGCTCGTAAGATTTTTAGTGTATTTTCCAGGAAAAATCAACAACGCTTTTTTTGGCCAATTTGGAGAAGGTGTGATTACTCGGGAACGGCTCGTAGGATTTTTAGTGTATTTTCCAGGAAAAATCAGCAACGCTTTTTTTGGCCAATTTGGAGAAGGTGTGATTACTCGGGAACGGCTCGTAAGATTTTTAGTGTATTTTCCAGGAAAAATCAACAACGCTTTTTTTTGCCAATTTGGAGAAGGTGTGAGTACTCGGAAACGGCTCGTAAGATTTTTAGTGTATTTTCCAGGAAAAATCAACAACGCTTTTTTTGGCCAATTTGGAGAAGGTGTGATTACTCGGGAACGGCTCGTAAGATTTTTGATGTTTTTTTCAGGAAAAATCAGCAACGCTTTTTTTTTTCTAATTTGGAGAAGATGGGATTACTCGGGAACGGCTCGTAGGTTTTTTAGTGTATTTTCCAGGAAAAATCAGCAACGCTTTTTTTTGCCAATTTGGAGAAGATGGGATTACTCGGGAACGGCTCGTAGGATTTTTAGTGTATTTTCCAGGAAAAATCAGCAACGCTTTTTTTGGCCAATTTGGAGAAGGTGTGATTACTCGGGAACGGCTCGTAGGTTTTTTAGTGTATTTTCCAGGAAAAATCAACAACGCTTTTTTTGGCCAATTTGGAGAAGGTGTGATTACTCGGGAACGGCTCGTAGGATTTTTAGTGTATTTTCCAGGAAAAATCAGCAACGCTTTTTTTGGCCAATTTGGAGAAGGTGTGATTACTCGGGAACGGCTCGTAAGATTTTTGATGTTTTTTCCAGGAAAAATCAGCAACGCTTTTTTTGGCCAATTTGGAGAAGGTGTGATTACTCGGGAACGGCTCGTAAGATTTTTGATGTTTTTTCCAGGAAAAATCAGCAACGCTTTTTTTGGCCAATTTGGAGAAGGTGTGATTACTCGGGAACGGCTCGTAAGATTTTTGATGTTTTTTCCAGGAAAAATCAACAACGCTTTTTTTTGGCCAATTTGGAGAAGGTGTGATTACTCGGGAACGGCTCGTAAGATTTTTGATGTTTTTTCCAGGAAAAATCAACAACGCTTTTTTTGGCCAATTTGGAGAAGGTGTGATTACTCGGGAACGGCTCGTAGGATTTTTAGTGTATTTTCCAGGAAAAATCAGCAACGCTTTTTTTTCTAATTTGGAGAAGGTGTGATTACTCGGGAACGGCTCGTAGGTTTTTTAGTGTATTTTCCAGGAAAAATCAGCAACGCTTTTTTTGGCCAATTTGGAGAAGGTGTGATTACTCGGGAACGGCTCGTAGGATTTTTAGTGTATTTTCCAGGAAAAATCAACAACGCTTTTTTTGGCCAATTTGGAGAAGGTGTGATTACTCGGGAACGGCTCGTAGGATTTTTAGTGTATTTTCCAGGAAAAATCAGCAACGCTTTTTTTTTGGCCAATTTGGAGAAGCTGTGATTACTCGGGAACGGCTCGTAGGATTTTTAGTGTATTTTCCAGGAAAAATTAGCAACGCTTTTTTTTGGCCAATTTGGAGAAGGTGTGATTACTCGGGAACTGCTCGTAGGATTTTTAGTGTATTTTCCAGGAAAAATCAGCAATGCTTTTTTTTCTAATTTGGAG
Organism: Lypha dubia; assembly: GCA_947311025.1. Classification (NCBI taxonomy): domain Eukaryota; kingdom Metazoa; phylum Arthropoda; class Insecta; order Diptera; family Tachinidae; genus Lypha; species Lypha dubia. The sequence continues at coordinate 59,746 of CAMZJU010000079.1, forward strand.
AAGGTGTGATTACTCGGGAACGGCTCGTAGGTTTTTTAGTGTATTTTCCAGGAAAAATCAGCAACGCTTTTTTTGGCCAATTTGGAGAAGGTGTGATTACTCGGGAACGGCTCGTAGGATTTTTAGTGTATTTTCCAGGAAAAATCAACAACGCTTTTTTTGGCCAATTTGGAGAAGGTGTGATTACTCGGGAACGGCTCGTAGGATTTTTAGTGTATTTTCCAGGAAAAATCAGCAACGCTTTTTTTTCTAATTTGGAGAAGGTGTGATTACTCGGGAACGGCTCATAGGATTTTTAGTGTATTTTCCAGGAAAAATCAGCAAGGTTTTTTTTTGGCCAATTTGGAGAAGGTGTGATTACTCGGGAACGGCTCGTAGGTTTTTAAGTGTATTTTCCAGGAAAAATCAGCAACGCTTTTTTTTCTAATTTGGAGAAGATGGGATTACTCGGGAACGGCTCGTAGGTTTTTTAGTGTAATTTCCAGGAAAAATCAACAACGCTTTTTTTTGGCCAATTTGGAGAAGCTGTGATTACTCGGGAACGGCTCGTAGGATTTTTAGTGTATTTTCCAGGAAAAATCAACAACGCTTTTTTTGGCCAATTTGGAGAAGGTGTGATTACTCGGGAACGGCTCGTAGGATTTTTAGTGTATTTTCCAGGAAAAATCAGCAAGGTTTTTTTTTGGCCAATTTGGAGAAGGTGTGATTACTCGGGAACGACTCGTAGGTTTTTTAGTGTATTTTCCAGGAAAAATCAGCAACGCTTTTTTTTCTAATTTGGAGAAGATGGGATTACTCGGGAACGGCTCGTAGGTTTTTTAGTGTATTTTTCAGGAAAAATCAGCAACGCTTTTTTTTGGCCAATTTGGAGAAGGTGTGATTACTCGGGAACGGCTCGTAAGATTTTTAGTGTATTTTCCAGGAAAAATCAGCAACGCTTTTTTTGGCCAATTTGGAGAAGGTGTGATTACTCGGGAACGGCTCGTAGGATTTTTAGTGTATTTTCCAGGAAAAATCAACAACGCTTTTTTTGGCCAATTTGGAGAAGGTGTGATTACTCCGAAACGGCTCGTAAGATTTTTAGTGTATTTTCCAGGAAAAATCAGCAACGCTTTTTTTGGCCAATTTGGAGAAGGTGTGATTACTCGGGAACGGCTCGTAGGATTTTTAGTGTATTTTCCAGGAAAAATCAACAACGCTTTTTTTGGCCAATTTGGAGATGGTGTGATTACTCGGGAACGGCTCGTAGGATTTTTAGTGTATTTTCCAGGAAAAATCAACAACGCTTTTTTTGGCCAATTTGGAGAAGATGGGATTACTCGGGAACGGCTCGTAGGATTTTTAGTGTATTTTCCAGGAAAAATCAACAACGCTTTTTTTGGCCAATTTGGAGAAGATGGGATTACTCGGGAACGGCTCGTAGGTTTTTTAGTGTAATTTCCAGGAAAAATCAACAACGCTTTTTTTTGGCCAATTTGGAGAAGCTGTGATTACTCGGGAACGGCTCGTAGGATTTTTAGTGTATTTTCCAGGAAAAATCAACAACGCTTTTTTTGGCCAATTTGGAGAAGGTGTGATTACTCGGGAACGGCTCGTAGGATTTTTAGTGTATTTTCCAGGAAAAATCAGCAAGGTTTTTTTTTGGCCAATTTGGAGAAGGTGTGATTACTCGGGAACGGCTCGTAGGTTTTTTAGTGTATTTTCCAGGAAAAATCAGCAAAGCTTTTTTTTCTAATTTGGAGAAGATGGGATTACTCGGGAACGGCTCGTAGGTTTTTTAGTGTATTTTTCAGGAAAAATCAGCAACGCTTTTTTTTGGCCAATTTGGAGAAGGTGTGATTACTCGGGAACGGCTCGTAGGATTTTTAGTGTATTTTCCAGGAAAAATCAACAACGCTTTTTTTGGCCAATTTGGAGAAGGTGTGATTACTCGGGAACGGCTCGTAGGTTTTTTAGTGTATTTTCCAGGAAAAATCAGCAACGCTTTTTTTTTTCTAATTTGGAGAAGATGGGATTACTCGGGAACGGCTCGTAGGTTTTTTAGTGTATTTTCCAGGAAAAATGTGCAACGCTTTTTTTGGCCAATTTGGAGAAGGTGTGATTACTCGGGAACGGCTCGTAGGATTTTTAGTGTATTTTCCAGGAAAAATCAGCAACGCTTTTTTTGGCCAATTTGGATAAGGTGTGATTACTCGGGAACGGCTCGTAGGATTTTTGATGTTTTTTCCAGGAAAAATCAGCAACGCTTTTTTTGGCCAATTTGGAGATGGTGTGATTACTCGGGAACGGCTCGTAGTATTTTTAGTGTATTTTCCAGGAAAAATCAACAACGCTTTTTTTGGCCAATTTGGAGAAGATGGGATTACTCGGGAACGGCTCGTAGGTTTTTTAGTGTATTTTCCAGGAAAAATCAACAACGCTTTTTTTGGCCAATTTGGAGAAGGTGTGATTACTCGGGAACGGCTCGTAGGATTTTTAGTGTATTTTCCAGGAAAAATCAACAACGCTTTTTTTGGCCAATTTGGAGAAGATGGGATTACTCGGGAACGGCTTGTAGGTTTTTTAGTGTATTTTCCAGGAAAAATCAACAACGCTTTTTTTGGCCAATTTGGAGAAGGTGTGATTACTCGGGAACGGCTCGTAGGTTTTTTAGTGTATTTTCCAGGAAAAATCAGCAACGCTTTTTTTTGGCCAATTTGGAGAAGGTGTGATTACTCGGGAACGGCTCGTAAGATTTTTAGTGTATTTTCCAGGAAAAATCAGCAACGCTTTTTTTTGGCCAATTCGGAGAAGGTGTGATTACTCGGGAACGGCTCGTAGGATTTTTAGTGTAATTTCCAGGAAAAATCAACAACGCTTTTTTTGGCCAATTTGGAGAAGGTGTGATTACTCGGGAACGGCTCGTAAGATTTTTAGTGTATTTTCCAGGAAAAATCAGCAACGCTTTTTTTGGCCAATTTGGAGAAGATGGGATTACTCGGGAACGGCTCGTAGGTTTTTTAGTGTATTTTCCAGGAAAAATCAGCAACGCTTTTTTTGGCCAATTTGGAGAAGGTGTGATTACTCGGAAACGGCTCGTAAGATTTTTAGTGTATTTTCCAGGAAAAATCAGCAACGCTTTTTTTGGCCAATTTGGAGAAGGTGTGATTACTCGGGAACGGCTCGTAAGATTTTTAGTGTATTTTCCAGGAAAAATCAACAACGCTTTTTTTTGGCCAATTTGGAGAAGGTGTGATTACTCGGGAACGGCTCGTAAGATTTTTAGTGTATTTTCCAGGAAAAATCAACAACGCTTTTTTTGGCCAATTTGGAGAAGGTGTGATTACTCGGGAACGGCTCGTAGGTTTTTTAGTGTATTTTCCAGGAAAAATCAGCAAGGTTTTTTTTTGGCCAATTTGGCCAAATCAAAATCACGGGAACGGCTCGTAGGTTTTTTAGTGTATTTTTCAGGAAAAATCAGCAACGCTTTTTTTTGGCCAATTTGGAGAAGATGGGATTACTCGGGAACGGCTCGTAGGATTTTTAGTGTATTTTCCAGGAAAAATGTGCAACGCTTTTTTTGGCCAATTTGGAGAAGGTGTGATTACTCGGGAACGGCTCGTAGGATTTTTAGTGTATTTTCCAGGAAAAATCAGCAACGCTTTTTTTGGCCAATTTGGATAAGGTGTGATTACTCGGGAACGGCTCGTAGGATTTTTGATGTTTTTTCCAGGAAAAATCAGCAACGCTTTTTTTGGCCAATTTGGAGATGGTGTGATTACTCGGGAACGGCTCGTAGGATTTTTAGTGTATTTTCCAGGAAAAATCAACAACGCTTTTTTTGGCCAATTTGGAGAAGATGGGATTACTCGGGAACGGCTCGTAGGTTTTTTAGTGTATTTTCCAGGAAAAATCAGCAACGCTTTTTTTGGCCAATTTGGAGAAGATGGGATTACTCGGGAACGGCTCGTAGGTTTTTTAGTGTATTTTCCAGGAAAAATCAGCAACGCTTTTTTTGGCCAATTTGGAGAAGGTGTGATTACTCGGGAACGGCTCGTAAGATTTTTGATGTTTTTTCCAGGAAAAATCAGCAACGCTTTTTTTGGCCAATTTGGAGAAGGTGTGATTACTCGGGAACGGCGCGTAGGATTTTTAGTGTAATTTCCAGGAAAAATCAGCAACGCTTTTTTTTGGCCAATTTGGAGAAGGTGTGATTACTCGGGAACGGCTCGTAGGATTTTTAGTGTATTTTCCAGGAAAAATCAACAACGCTTTTTTTGGCCAATTTGGAGAAGGTGTGATTACTCGGGAACGGCTCGTAGGTTTTTTAGTGTATTTTCCAGGAAAAATCAGCAACGCTTTTTTTTTCTAATTTGGAGAAGGTGTGATTACTCGGGAACGGCTCGTAGGATTTTTAGTGTATTTTCCAGGAAAAATCAGCAACGCTTTTTTTGGCCAATTTGGAGAAGGTGTGATTACTCGGGAACGGCTCGTAGGATTTTTAGTGTATTTTCCAGGAAAAATCAGCAACGCTTTTTTTTTGGCCAATTTGGAGATGGTGTGATTACTCGGGAACGGCTCGTAGGATTTTTAGTGTATTTTCCAGGAAAAATCAACAACGCTTTTTTTGGCCAATTTGGAGAAGATGGGATTACTCGGGAACGGCTCGTAGGTTTTTTAGTGTATTTTCCAGGAAAAATCAACAACGCTTTTTTTGGCCAATTTGGAGAAGGTGTGATTACTCGGAAACGGCTCGTAAGATTTTTAGTGTATTTTCCAGGAAAAATCAGCAACGCTTTTTTTGGCCAATTTGGAGAAGGTGTGATTACTCGGGAACGGCTCGTAGGATTTTTAGTGTATTTTCCAGGAAAAATCAACAACGCTTTTTTTGGCCAATTTGGAGATGGTGTGATTACTCGGGAACGGCTCGTAGGATTTTTAGTGTATTTTCCAGGAAAAATCAACAACGCTTTTTTTGGCCAATTTGGAGAAGATGGGATTACTCGGGAACGGCTCGTAGGATTTTTAGTGTATTTTCCGGGAAAAATCAGCAACGCTTTTTTTGGCCAATTTGGAGAAGGTGTGATTACTCGGAAACGGCTCGTAAGATTTTTAGTGTATTTTCCAGGAAAAATCAGCAACGCTTTTTTTGGCCAATTTGGAGAAGATGGGATTACTCGGGAACGGCTCGTAAGATTTTTAGTGTATTTTCCAGGAAAAATCAACAACGCTTTTTTTGGCCAATTTGGAGAAGGTGTGATTACTCGGGAACTGCTCGTAGGATTTTTAGTGTATTTTCCAGGAAAAATCAGCAACGCTTTTTTTGGCCAATTTGGAGAAGGTGTGATTACTCGGGAACGGCTCGTAGGATTTTTAGTGTATTTTCCAGGAAAAATCAGCAACGCTTTTTTTTCTAATTTGGAGAAGGTGTGATTACTCGGGAACGGCTCGTAAGATTTTTAGTGTAATTTCCAGGAAAAATCAACAACGCTTTTTTTGGCCAATTTGGAGAAGGTGTGATTACTCGGGAACGGCTCGTAGGTTTTTTAGTGTATTTTCCAGGAAAAATCAACAACCCTTTTTTTGGCTAATTTGGAGAAGGTGTGATTACTCGGGAACGGCTCGTAAGATTTTTGATGTATTTTCCAGGAAAAATCAACAACGCTTTTTTTGGCCAATTTGGAGAAGGTGTGATTACTCGGGAACGGCTCGTAGGATTTTTAGTGTATTTTCCAGGAAAAATCAGCAACGCTTTTTTTTCTAATTTGGAGAAGATGGGATTACTCGGGAACGGCTCGTAGGTTTTTTAGTGTATTTTCCAGGAAAAATCAGCAACGCTTTTTTTTTGGCCAATTTGGAAAAGGTGTGATTACTCGGGAACGGCTCGTAAGATTTTTGATGTTTTTTCCAGGAAAAATCAGCAACGCTTTTTTTTGGCCAATTTGGAGAAGGTGTGATTACTCGGGAACGGCTCGTAGGATTTTTAGTGTATTTTCCAGGAAAAATCAGCAACGCTTTTTTTTGGCCAATTTGGAGAAGGTGTGATTACTCGGGAACGGCTCGTAGGATTTTTAGTGTATTTTCCAGGAAAAATCAACAACGCTTTTTTTGGCCAATTTGGAGAAGGTGTGATTACTCGGAAACGGCTCGTAAGATTTTTAGTGTATTTTCCAGGAAAAATCAGCAACGCTTTTTTTGGCCAATTTGGAGAAGATGGGATTACTCGGGAACGGCTCATAAAATTTTTAATATATTTTCCAGGAAAAATCAGCAACGCTTTTTTTTTTGCCAATTTGGAGAAGATGGGATTACTCGGGAACGGCTCGTAGGTTTTTTAGTGTATTTTCCAGGAAAAATCAGCAACGCTTTTTTTTGCTAATTTGGAGAAAATGGGATTACTCCGGAACGGCTCGTAGGATTTTTAGTGTATTTTTCAGAAAAAATCAGCAACGCTTTTTTTGGCCAATTTGGAGAAGGTGTGATTACTCGGGAACGGCTCGTAGGTTTTTTAGTGTATTTTCCAGGAAAAATCAGCAAGGTTTTTTTTTGGCCAATTTGGAGAAGGTGTGATTACTCGGGAACGGCTCGTAGGTTTTTTAGTGTATTTTCCAGGAAAAATCAGCAACGCTTTTTTTTCTAATTTGGAGAAGATGGGATTACTCGGGAACGGCTCGTAGGATTTTTAGTGTATTTTCCAGGAAAAATCAGCAACACTTTTTTTGGCCAATTTGGAGAAGATGGGATTACTCGGGAACGGCTCATAAAATTTTTAATATATTTTCCAGGAAAAATCAACAACGCTTTTTTTTGCCAATTTGGAGAAGATGGGATTACTCGGGAACGGCTCGTAGGTTTTTTAGTGTATTTTCCAGGAAAAATCAGCAACGCTTTTTTTTTGCTAATTTGGAGAAGATGGGATTACTCCGGAACGGCTCGTAGGATTTTTAGTGTATTTTTCAGGAAAAATCAGCAACGCTTTTTTTGGCCAATTTGGAGAAGGTGTGATTACTCGGGAACGGCTCGTAGGTTTTTTAGTGTATTTTCCAGGAAAAATCAGCAAGGTTTTTTTTTGGCCAATTTGGAGAAGGTGTGATTACTCGGGAACGGCTCGTAGGATTTTTAGTGTATTTTCCAGGAAAAATCAGCAACACTTTTTTTGGCCAATTTGGAGAAGGTGTGATTACTCGGGAACGGCTCGTAGGATTTTTAGTGTATTTTCCAGGAAAAATCAACAACGCTTTTTTTGGCCAATTTGGAGAAGGTGTGATTACTCGGGAACGGCTCGTAAGATTTTTAGTGTATTTTCCAGGAAAAATCAACAACGCTTTTTTTGGCCAATTTGGAGAAGGTGTGATTACTCGGGAACGGCTCGTAGGTTTTTTAGTGTATTTTCCAGGAAAAATCAGCAACGCTTTTTTTTCTAATTTGGAGAAGGTGTGATTACTCGGGAACGGCTCGTAAGATTTTTAATGTATTTTTCAGGAAAAATCAGCAACGCTTTTTTTGGCCAATTTGGAGATGGTGTGATTACTCGGGAACGGCTCGTAGGATTTTTAGTGTATTTTCCAGGAAAAATCAGCAACGCTTTTTTTTCTAATTTGGAGAAGATGGGATTACTCGGGAACGGCTCGTAGGTTTTTTAGTGTATTTTCCAGGAAAAATCAGCAACGCTTTTTTTGGCCAATTTGGAGAAGGTGTGATTACTCGGGAACGGCTCGTAAGATTTTTGATGTTTTTTCCAGGAAAAATCAGCAACGCTTTTTTTGGCCAATTTGGAGATGGTGTGATTACTCGGGAACGGCTCGTAGGATTTTTAGTGTATTTTCCAGGAAAAATCAGCAACGCTTTTTTTTCTAATTTGGAGAAGGTGTGATTACTCGGGAACGGCTCGTATGATTTTTGATGTATTTTTCAGGAAAAATCAGCAACGCTTTTTAGGCCAATTTGGAGATGGTGTGATTACTCGGGAACGGCTCGTAGGATTTTTAGTGTATTTTCCAGGAAAAATCAGCAACGCTTTTTTTTCAAATTTGGAGAAGATGTGATTACTCGGGAACGGCTCGTAAGATTTTTAGTGTATTTTCCAGGAAAAATCAACAACGCTTTTTTTGGCCAATTTGGAGAAGGTGTGATTACTCGGTTACGGCTCGTAAGATTTTTAGTGTATTTTCCAGGAAAAATCAACAACGCTTTTTTTGGCCAATTTGGAGAAGGTGTGATTACTCGGGAACGGCTCGTAGGATTTTTAGTGTATTTTCCAGGAAAAATCAACAACGCTTTTTTTGGCCAATTTGGAGAAGGTGTGATTACTCGGGAACGGCTCGTAGGTTTTTTAGTGTATTTTCCAGGAAAAATCAGCAACGCTTTTTTTTGCCAATTTGGAGAAGGTGTGATTACTCGGGAACGGCTCGTAGGTTTTTTAGTGTATTTTCCAGGAAAAATCAGCAACGCTTTTTTTTGGCCAATTTGGAGAAGGTGTGATTACTCGGGAACGGCTCGTAGGATTTTAAGTGTATTTTCCAGGAAAAATCAGCAACGCTTTTTTTTGGCCAATTTGGAGAAGGTGTGATTACTCGGGAACGGCTCGTAGGTTTTTTAGTGTATTTTCCAGGAAAAATCAGCAACGTTTTTTTTTGGCCAATTTGGAGAAGATGGGATTACTCGGGAACGGCTCGTAAGATTTTTAGTGTATTTTCCAGGAAAAATCAGAAACGCTTTTTTTGGCCAATTTGGAGAAGATGGGATTACTCGGGAACGGCTCGTAGGTTTTTTAGTGTATTTTCCAGGAAAAATGTGCAACGCTTTTTTTGGCCAATTTGGAGAAGGTGTGATTACTCGGGAACGGCTCGTAGGATTTTTAGTGTATTTTCCAGGAAAAATCAGCAACGCCTTTTTTGGCCAATTTGGAGAAGATGGGATTACTCGGGAACTGCTCGTAGGATTTTTAGTGTATTTTCCAGGAAAAATCAACAACGCTTTTTTTTCTAATTTGGAGAAGATGGGATTACTCGGGAACGGCTCGTAGGTTTTTTAGTGTATTTTCCAGGAAAAATCAGCAACGCTTTTTTTTTGGCCAATTTGGAGAAGGTGTGATTACTCGGGAACGGCTCGTAAGATTTTTGATGTTTTTTCCAGGAAAAATCAGCAACGCTTTTTTTGGCCAATTTGGAGAAGGTGTGATTACTCGGGAACTGCTCGTAGGATTTTTAGTGTATTTTCCAGGAAAAATCAACAACGCTTTTTTTTCTAATTTGGAGAAGATGGGATTACTCGGGAACGGCTCGTAGGTTTTTTAGTGTATTTTCCAGGAAAAATCAGCAACGCTTTTTTTTTGGCCAATTTGGAGAAGGTGTGATTACTCGGGAACGGCTCGTAAGATTTTTGATGTTTTTTCCAGGAAAAATCAGCAACGCTTTTTTTTGGCCAATTTGGAGAAGGTGTGATTACTCGGGAACGGCTCGTAAGATTTTTAGTGTATTTTCCAGGAAAAATCAACAACGCTTTTTTTGGCCAATTTGGAGAAGGTGTGATTACTCGGGAACGGCTCGTAGGTTTTTTAGTGTATTTTCCAGGAAAAATCAGCAACGCTTTTTTTTTGCCAATTTGGAGAAGGTGTGATTACTCGGGAATGGCTCGTAGGTTTTTTAGTGTATTTTCCAGGAAAAATCAACAACGCTTTTTTTGGCCAATTTGGAGAAGGTGTGATTACTCGGAAACGGCTCGTAAGATTTTTAGTGTATTTTCCAGGAAAAATCAGCAACGCTTTTTTTGGCCAATTTGGAGAAGGTGTGATTACTCGGGAACGGCTCATAAAATTTTTAATATATTTTCCAGGAAAAATCAGCAACACTTTTTTTGGCCAATTTGGAGAAGGTGTGATTACTCGGGAACGGCTCGTAGGTTTTTTAATGTATTTTCCAGGAAAAATCAGCAACGCTTTTTTTGGCCAATTTGGAGAAGATGGGATTACTCGGGAACGGCTCTAGGTTTTTTAGTGTATTTTCCAGGAAAAATGTGCAACGCTTTTTTTGGCCAATTTGGAGAAGGTGTGATTACTCGGGAACGGCTCGTAGGATTTTTAGTGTATTTTCCAGGAAAAATCAGCAACGCTTTTTTTGGCCAATTTGGAGAAGATGGGATTACTCTGGAACTGCTCGTAGGATTTTTAGTGTATTTTCCAGGAAAAATCAGCAACGCTTTTTTTTCTAATTGGATGAAGGTGTGATTACTCGGGAACGGCTCGTAGGTTTTTTAGTGTATTTTCCAGGAAAAATCAGCAACGCTTTTTTTTGGCCAATTTGGAGAAGGTGTGATTACTCGGGAACGGCTCGTAAGATTTTTAGTGTATTTTCCAGGAAAAATCAACAACGCTTTTTTTGGCCAATTTGGAGAAGGTGTGATTACTCGGGAACGGCTCGTAGGATTTTTAGTGTATTTTCCAGGAAAAATCAGCAACGCTTTTTTTTTCTAATTTGGAGAAGATGGGATTACTCGGGAACGGCTCGTAGGTTTTTTAGTGTATTTTCCAGGAAAAATCAGCAACGCTTTTTTTTGGCCAATTTGGAGAAGGTGTGATTACTCGGGAACGGCTCGTAAGATTTTTGATGTTTTTTCCAGGAAAAATCAGCAACGCTTTTTTTGGCCAATTTGGATAAGGTGTGATTACTCGGGAACGGCTCGTAAGATTTTTAGTGTATTTTCCAGGAAAAATCAGCAACGCTTTTTTTGGCCAATTTGGAGAAGGTGTGATTACTCGGGAACGGCTCGTAAGATTTTTAGTGTATTTTCCAGGAAAAATCAGCAACGCTTTTTTTTTGGCCAATTTGGAGAAGGTGTGATTACTCGGGAACGGCTCGTAAGATTTTTGATGTTTTTTCCAGGAAAAATCAGCAACGCTTTTTTTTGGCCAATTTGGAGAAGGTGTGATTACTCGGGAACGGCTCGTAGGATTTTTAGTGTATTTTCCAGGAAAAATCAGCAACGCTTTTTTTTCTAATTGGATGAAGGTGTGATTACTCGGGAACGGCTCGTAGGTTTTTTAGTGTATTTTCCAGGAAAAATCAACAACGCTTTTTTTGGCCAATTTGGAGAAGGTGTGATTACTCGGAAACGGCTCGTAAGATTTTTAGTGTATTTTCCAGGAAAAATCAGCAACGCTTTTTTTGGCCAATTTGGAGAAGGTGTGATTACTCGGGAACGGCTCATAAAATTTTTAATATATTTTCCAGGAAAAATCAGCAACACTTTTTTTGGCCAATTTGGAGAAGGTGTGATTACTCGGGAACGGCTCGTAGGTTTTTTAATGTATTTTCCAGGAAAAATGTGCAACCCTTTTTTTGGCCAATTTGGAGAAGGTGTGATTACTCGGGAACGGCTCGTAGGATTTTTAGTGTATTTTCCAGGAAAAATCAGCAACGCTTTTTTTGGCCAATTTGGAGAAGATGGGATTACTCTGGAACTGCTCGTAGGATTTTTAGTGTATTTTCCAGGAAAAATCAGCAACGCTTTTTTTTCTAATTGGATGAAGGTGTGATTACTCGGGAACGGCTCGTAGGTTTTTTAGTGTATTTTCCAGGAAAAATCAGCAACGCTTTTTTTTGGCCAATTTGGAGAAGGTGTGATTACTCGGGAACGGCTCGTAAGATTTTTAGTGTATTTTCCAGGAAAAATCAACAACGCTTTTTTTGGCCAATTTGGAGAAGGTGTGATTACTCGGGAACGGCTCGTAGGATTTTTAGTGTATTTTCCAGGAAAAATCAGCAACGCTTTTTTTTCTAATTTGGAGAAGATGGGATTACTCGGGAACGGCTCGTAGGTTTTTTAGTGTATTTTCCAGGAAAAATCAGCAACGCTTTTTTTTGGCCAATTTGGAGAAGGTGTGATTACTCGGGAACGGCTCGTAAGATTTTTGATGTTTTTTCCAGGAAAAATCAGCAACACTTTTTTTGGCCAATTTGGAGAAGGTGTGATTACTCGGGAACGGCTCGTAGGTTTTTTAATGTATTTTCCAGGAAAAATCAGCAACGCTTTTTTTGGCCAATTTGGAGAAGATGGGATTACTCGGGAACGGCTCGTAGGTTTTTTAGTGTATTTTCCAGGAAAAATGTGCAACGCTTTTTTTGGCCAATTTGGAGAAGGTGTGATTACTCGGGAACGGCTCGTAGGATTTTTAGTGTATTTTCCAGGAAAAATCAGCAACGCTTTTTTTGGCCAATTTGGAGAAGATGGGATTACTCTGGAACTGCTCGTAGGATTTTTAGTGTATTTTCCAGGAAAAATCAGCAACGCTTTTTTTTCTAATTGGATGAAGGTGTGATTACTCGGGAACGGCTCGTAGGTTTTTTAGTGTATTTTCCAGGAAAAATCAGCAACGCTTTTTTTTCTAATTTGGAGAAGATGGGATTACTCGGGAACGGCTCGTAGGATTTTTAGTGTATTTTCCAGGAAAAATCAGCAACACTTTTTTTGGCCAATTTGGAGAAGGTGTGATTACTCGGGAACGGCTCGTAGGTTTTTTAGTGTATTTTCCAGGAAAAATCAGCAAGGTTTTTTTTTGGCCAATTTGGAGAAGATGGGATTACTCGGGAACGGCTCGTAGGTTTTTTAGTGTATTTTCCAGGAAAAATCAGCAACGCTTTTTTTTGCTAATTTGGAGAAAATGGGATTACTCCGGAACGGCTCGTAGGATTTTTAGTGTATTTTTCAGGAAAAATCAGCAACGCTTTTTTTGGCCAATTTGGAGAAGGTGTGATTACTCGGGAACGGCTCGTAGGATTTTTAGTGTATTTTTCAGGAAAAATCAGCAACGCTTTTTTTGGCCAATTTGGAGAAGGTGTGATTACTCGGGAACGGCTCATAAAATTTTTAATATATTTTCCAGGAAAAATCAACAACGCTTTTTTTTGCCAATTTGGAGAAGATGGGATTACTCGGGAACGGCTCGTAGGTTTTTTAGTGTATTTTCCAGGAAAAATCAGCAACGCTTTTTTTTGCTAATTTGGAGAAGATGGGATTACTCCGGAACGGCTCGTAGGATTTTTAGTGTATTTTTCAGGAAAAATCAGCAACGCTTTTTTTGGCCAATTTGGAGAAGGTGTGATTACTCGGGAACGGCTCGTAGGTTTTTTAGTGTATTTTCCAGGAAAAATCAGCAAGGTTTTTTTTTGGCCAATTTGGAGAAGGTGTGATTACTCGGGAACGGCTCGTAGGATTTTTAGTGTATTTTCCAGGAAAAATCAGCAACACTTTTTTTGGCCAATTTGGAGAAGGTGTGATTACTCGGGAACGGCTCGTAGGATTTTTAGTGTATTTTCCAGGAAAAATCAACAACGCTTTTTTTGGCCAATTTGGAGAAGGTGTGATTACTCGGGAATGGCTCGTAAGATTTTTAGTGTATTTTCCAGGAAAAATCAACAACGCTTTTTTTGGCCAATTTGGAGAAGGTGTGATTACTCGGGAACGGCTCGTAGGTTTTTTAGTGTATTTTCCAGGAAAAATCAGCAACGCTTTTTTTTCTAATTTGGAGAAGGTGTGATTACTCGGGAACGGCTCGTAAGATTTTTAATGTATTTTTCAGGAAAAATCAGCAACGCTTTTTTTGGCCAATTTGGAGATGGTGTGATTACTCGGGAACGGCTCGTAGGATTTTTAGTGTATTTTCCAGGAAAAATCAGCAACGCTTTTTTTTCTAATTTGGAGAAGATGGGATTACTCGGGAACGGCTCGTAGGTTTTTTAGTGTATTTTCCAGGAAAAATCAGCAACGCTTTTTTTGGCCAATTTGGAGAAGGTGTGATTACTCGGGAACGGCTCGTAAGATTTTTGATGTTTTTTCCAGGAAAAATCAGCAACGCTTTTTTTGGCCAATTTGGAGATGGTGTGATTACTCGGGAACGGCTCGTAGGATTTTTAGTGTATTTTCCAGGAAAAATCAGCAACGCTTTTTTTTCTAATTTGGAGAAGGTGTGATTACTCGGGAACGGCTCGTAAGATTTTTGATGTATTTTTCAGGAAAAATCAGCAACGCTTTTTTTGGCCAATTTGGAGATGGTGTGATTACTCGGGAACGGCTCGTAGGATTTTTAGTGTATTTTCCAGGAAAAATCAGCAACGCTTTTTTTTCTAATTTGGAGAAGATGTGATTACTCGGGAACGGCTCGTAAGATTTTTAGTGTATTTTCCAGGAAAAATCAACAACGCTTTTTTTGGCCAATTTGGAGAAGGTGTGATTACTCGGTTACGGCTCGTAAGATTTTTAGTGTATTTTCCAGGAAAAATCAACAACGCTTTTTTTGGCCAATTTGGAGAAGGTGTGATTACTCGGGAACGGCTCGTAGGATTTTTAGTGTATTTTCCAGGAAAAATCAACAACGCTTTTTTTGGCCAATTTGGAGAAGGTGTGATTACTCGGGAACGGCTCGTAGGTTTTTTAGTGTATTTTCCAGGAAAAATCAGCAACGCTTTTTTTTGCCAATTTGGAGAAGGTGTGATTACTCGGGAACGGCTCGTAGGTTTTTTAGTGTATTTTCCAGGAAAAATCAGCAACGCTTTTTTTTGGCCAATTTGGAGAAGGTGTGATTACTCGGGAACGGCTCGTAGGATTTTAAGTGTATTTTCCAAGGAAAAATCAGCAACGCTTTTTTTTGGCCAATTTGGAGAAGGTGTGATTACTCGGGAACGGCTCGTAGGTTTTTTAGTGTATTTTCCAGGAAAAATCAGCAACGTTTTTTTTTGGCCAATTTGGAGAAGATGGGATTACTCGGGAACGGCTCGTAAGATTTTTAGTGTATTTTCCAGGAAAAATCAGAAACGCTTTTTTTGGCCAATTTGGAGAAGATGGGATTACTCGGGAACGGCTCGTAGGTTTTTTTGTGTATTTTCCAGGAAAAATGTGCAACGCTTTTTTTGGCCAATTTGGAGAAGGTGTGATTACTCGGGAACGGCTCGTAGGATTTTTAGTGTATTTTCCAGGAAAAATCAGCAACGCTTTTTTTGGCCAATTTGGAGAAGATGGGATTACTCGGGAACTGCTCGTAGGATTTTTAGTGTATTTTCCAGGAAAAATCAACAACGCTTTTTTTTCTAATTTGGAGAAGATGGGATTACTCGGGAACGGCTCGTAGGTTTTTTAGTGTATTTTCCAGGAAAAATCAGCAACGCTTTTTTTTTGGCCAATTTGGAGAAGGTGTGATTACTCGGGAACGGCTCGTAAGATTTTTGATGTTTTTTCCAGGAAAAATCAGCAACGCTTTTTTTGGCCAATTTGGAGAAGGTGTGATTACTCGGGAACTGCTCGTAGGATTTTTAGTGTATTTTCCAGGAAAAATCAACAACGCTTTTTTTTCTAATTTGGAGAAGATGGGATTACTCGGGAACGGCTCGTAGGTTTTTTAGTGTATTTTCCAGGAAAAATCAGCAACGCTTTTTTTTGGCCAATTTGGAGAAGGTGTGATTACTCGGGAACGGCTCGTAAGATTTTTGATGTTTTTTCCAGGAAAAATCAGCAACGCTTTTTTTTGGCCAATTTGGAGAAGGTGTGATTACTCGGGAACGGCTCGTAAGATTTTTAGTGTATTTTCCAGGAAAAATCAACAACGCTTTTTTTGGCCAATTTGGAGAAGGTGTGATTACTCGGGAACGGCTCGTAGGTTTTTTAGTGTATTTTCCAGGAAAAATCAGCAACGCTTTTTTTTTGCCAATTTGGAGAAGGTGTGATTACTCGGGAACGGCTCGTAGGTTTTTTAGTGTATTTTCCAGGAAAAATCAACAACGCTTTTTTTGGCCAATTTGGAGAAGGTGTGATTACTCGGAAACGGCTCGTAAGATTTTTAGTGTATTTTCCAGGAAAAATCAGCAACGCTTTTTTTGGCCAATTTGGAGAAGGTGTGATTACTCGGGAACGGCTCATAAAATTTTTAATATATTTTCCAGGAAAAATCAGCAACACTTTTTTTGGCCAATTTGGAGAAGGTGTGATTACTCGGGAACGGCTCGTAGGTTTTTTAATGTATTTTCCAGGAAAAATCAGCAACGCTTTTTTTGGCCAATTTGGAGAAGATGGGATTACTCGGGAACGGCTCGTAGGTTTTTTAGTGTATTTTCCAGGAAAAATGTGCAACGCTTTTTTTGGCCAATTTGGAGAAGGTGTGATTACTCGGGAACGGCTCGTAGGATTTTTAGTGTATTTTCCAGGAAAAATCAGCAACGCTTTTTTTGGCCAATTTGGAGAAGATGGGATTACTCTGGAACTGCTCGTAGGATTTTTAGTGTATTTTCCAGGAAAAATCAGCAACGCTTTTTTTTCTAATTGGATGAAGGTGTGATTACTCGGGAACGGCTCGTAGGTTTTTTAGTGTATTTTCCAGGAAAAATCAGCAACGCTTTTTTTTGGCCAATTTGGAGAAGGTGTGATTACTCGGGAACGGCTCGTAAGATTTTTAGTGTATTTTCCAGGAAAAATCAACAACGCTTTTTTTGGCCAATTTGGAGAAGTTGTGATTACTCGGGAACGGCTCGTAGGATTTTTAGTGTATTTTCCAGGAAAAATCAGCAACGCTTTTTTTTCTAATTTGGAGAAGATGGGATTACTCGGGAACGGCTCGTAGGTTTTTTAGTGTATTTTCCAGGAAAAATCAGCAACGCTTTTTTTTGGCCAATTTGGAGAAGGTGTGATTACTCGGGAACGGCTCGTAAGATTTTTGATGTTTTTTCCAGGAAAAATCAGCAACGCTTTTTTTGGCCAATTTGGATAAGGTGTGATTACTCGGGAACGGCTCGTAAGATTTTTAGTGTATTTTCCAGGAAAAATCAGCAACGCTTTTTTTGGCCAATTTGGAGAAGGTGTGATTACTCGGGAACGGCTCGTAAGATTTTTAGTGTATTTTCCAGGAAAAATCAGCAACGCTTTTTTTTTGGCCAATTTGGAGAAGGTGTGATTACTCGGGAACGGCTCGTAAGATTTTTGATGTTTTTTCCAGGAAAAATCAGCAACGCTTTTTTTTTGGCCAATTTGGAGAAGGTGTGATTACTCGGGAACGGCTCGTAAGATTTTTAGTGTATTTTCCAGGAAAAATCAGCAACGCTTTTTTTTGGCCAATTTGGAGAAGGTGTGATTACTCGGGAACGGCTCGTAGGATTTTTAGTGTATTTTCCAGGAAAAATCAGCAACGCTTTTTTTGGCCAATTTGGAGAAGGTGTGATTACTCGGGAACTGCTCGTAGGATATTTAGTGTATTTTCCAGGAAAAATCAACAACGCTTTTTTTTCTAATTTGGAGAAGATGGGATTACTCGGGAACGGCTCGTAAGATTTTTAGTGTATTTTCCAGGAAAAATCAGCAACGCTTTTTTTGGCCAATTTGGAGAAGGTGTGATTACTCGGGAACGGCTCGTAAGATTTTTAGTGTATTTTCCAGGAAAAATCAGCAACGCTTTTTTTTTGGCCAATTTGGAGAAGGTGTGATTACTCGGTAACGGCTCGTAGGATTTTTAGTGTAATTTCCAGGAAAAATCAACAACGCTTTTTTTTGGCCAATTTGGAGAAGGTGTGATTACTCGGGAACGGCTCGTAAGATTTTTGATGTTTTTTCCAGGAAAAATCAGCAACGCTTTTTTTGGCCAATTTGGAGAAGGTGTGATTACTCGGGAACGGCTCGTAAGATTTTTAGTGTATTTTCCAGGAAAAATCAGCAACGCTTTTTTTGGCCAATTTGGAGAAGATGGGATTACTCGGGAACGGCTCGTAGGTTTTTTAGTGTATTTTCCAGGAAAAATGTGCAACGCTTTTTTTGGCCAATTTGGAGAAGGTGTGATTACTCGGGAACGGCTCGTAAGATTTTTGATGTTTTTTCCAGGAAAAATCAGCAACGCTTTTTTTGGCCAATTTGGAGAAGGTGTGATTACTCGGGAACGGCTCGTAAGATTTTTAGTGTATTTTCCAGGAAAAATCAGCAACGCTTTTTTTGGCCAATTTGGAGAAGGTGTGATTACTCGGGAACGGCTCGTAAGATTTTTAGTGTATTTTCCAGGAAAAATCAGCAACGCTTTTTTTGGCCAATTTGGAGAAGGTGTGATTACTCGGGAACGGCTCGTAAGATTTTTGATGTTTTTTCCAGGAAAAATCAGCAACGCTTTTTTTTGGCCAATTTGGAGAAGGTGTGATTACTCGGGAACGGCTCGTAGGATTTTTAGTGTATTTTCCAGGAAAAATCAGCAACACTTTTTTTGGCCAATTTGGAGAAGGTGTGATTACTCGGGAACTGCTCGTAAGATTTTTGATGTATTTTCCAGGAAAAATCAGCAACGCTTTTTTTGGCCAATTTGGAGAAGATGGGATTACTCGGGAACGGCTCGTAGGTTTTTTAGTGTATTTTCCAGGAAAAATGTGCAACGCTTTTTTTGGCCAATTTGGAGAAGGTGTGATTACTCGGGAACGGCTCGTAAGATTTTTGATGTTTTTTCCAGGAAAAATCAGCAACGCTTTTTTTGGCCAATTTGGAGAAGGTGTGATTACTCGGGAACGGCTCGTAAGATTTTTAGTGTATTTTCCAGGAAAAATCAGCAACGCTTTTTTTGGCCAATTTGGAGAAGGTGTGATTACTCGGGAACGGCTCGTAAGATTTTTAGTGTATTTTCCAGGAAAAATCAGCAACGCTTTTTTTGGCCAATTTGGAGAAGGTGTGATTACTCGGGAACGGCTCGTAAGATTTTTGATGTTTTTTCCAGGAAAAATCAGCAACGCTTTTTTTTGGCCAATTTGGAGAAGGTGTGATTACTCGGGAACGGCTCGTAGGATTTTTAGTGTATTTTCCAGGAAAAATCAGCAACACTTTTTTTGGCCAATTTGGAGAAGGTGTGATTACTCGGGAACTGCTCGTAAGATTTTTGATGTATTTTCCAGGAAAAATCAGCAACGCTTTTTTTTGGCCAATTTGGAGAAGGTGTGATTACTCGGGAACGGCTCGTAGGTTTTTTAGTGTATTTTCCAGGAAAAATGTGCAACGCTTTTTTTGGCCAATTTGGAGAAGGTGGGATTACTCGGGAACTGCTCGTAGGATTTTTAGTGTATTTTCCAGGAAAAATCAGCAACGCTTTTTTTGGCCAATTTGGAGAAGGTGGGATTACTCGGGAACTGCTCGTAGGATTTTTAGTGTATTTTCCAGGAAAAATCAGCAACGCTTTTTTTTTCTAATTTGGAGAAGGTGTGATTACTCGGGAACTGCTCGTAGGATTTTTAGTGTATTTTCCAGGAAAAATCAGCAACGCTTTTTTTTGGCGAATTTGGGGAAGATGGGATTACTCGGGAACGGCTCGTAGGATTTTTGATGTTTTTTCCAGGAAAAATCAGCAACGCTTTTTTTGGCCAATTTGGAGAAGGTGTGATTACTCGGGAACTGCTCGTAGGATTTTTAGTGTATTTTCCAGGAAAAATCAGCAACGCTTTTTTTTGGCCAATTTGGAGAAGGTGTGATTACTCGGGAACGGCTCGTAGGTTTTTTAGTGTATTTTTCAGGAAAAATCAGCAACGCTTTTTTTGGCCAATTTGGAGAAGATGGGATTACTCGGGAACGGCTCGTAGGATTTTTAGTGTATTTTCCAGGAAAAATCAGCAACGCTTTTTTTTGGCCAATTTGGAGAAGGTGTGATTACTCGGGAACGGCTCGTAGGATTTTAAGTGTAATTTCCAGGAAAAATCAGCAACGCTTTTTTTGGCCAATTTGGAGAAGGTGTGATTACTCGGGAACGGCTCGTAGGTTTTTTAGTGTATTTTCCAGGAAAAATCAGCAAGGTTTTTTTTTTGGCCAATTTGGAGAAGGTGTGATTACTCGGGAACGGCTCGTAGGTTTTTAGTGTATTTTCCAGGAAAAATCAGCAACGCTTTTTTTGGCCAATTTGGAGAAGGTGTGATTACTCGGGAACGGCTCGTAGGATTTTTAGTGTATTTTCCAGGAAAAATCAGCAACGCTTTTTTTTTGCCAATTTGGAGAAAGTGTGATTACTCGGGAACGGCTCGTAAGATTTTTAGTGTATTTTCCAGGAAAAATCAGCAACGCTTTTTTTGGCCAATTTGGAGAAGGTGTGATTACTCGGGAACGGCTCGTAAGATTTTTGATGTTTTTTCCAGGAAAAATCAGCAACGCTTTTTTTTCTAATTTGGAGAAGATGGGATTACTCGGGAACGGCTCGTAGGATTTTTAGTGTATTTTCCAGGAAAAATCAACAACGCTTTTTTTGGCCAATTTGGAGAAGGTGTGATTACTCGGGAACGGCTCATAAAATTTTTAATATATTTTCCAGGAAAAATCAGCAACGCTTTTTTTTGCTAATTTGGAGAAGATGGGATTACTCCGGAACAGCTCGTAAGATTTTTAGTGTATTTTCCAGGAAAAATGTGCAACGCTTTTTTTGGCCAATTTGGAGAAGGTGTGATTACTCGGGAACGGCTCGTAGGATTTTTAGTGTATTTTCCAGGAAAAATCAGCAACGCTTTTTGAACAGACTTGAATGATTCACAAGTTTGTGGTAACGCAATTTTCTTAAATCATGCGTAAGAAATTGCGCATGTAACCTTACTGTGAATAAATAAGGTACATGTAGGGTTAGGATCGGTTGCGTGGGATGAGCAATCGATATTAGGGTTAGATTCCTCTATGCGGCTTCCTTTTAATAAATTAAGTCAATACCCAAACGAGTTCAGTTAAAGAACATGACAATTTATTAGTTGAACTTCAATTGGCTCGTAGTGTATATGTATATTAATAATAAATTATGTACAAGTTGATGGTTGAGTATATATATATGTAGTAGTTGTTCGCACTGCTGATCTTTGAGGAATGATTATGAAAATTTATGACGTGGTTTTTAAAACAGTTCGGTTCTGGAAGAACTGACTGTGACAGTTGGAAAATTTGGAAAATATGGAAGTTATCAGTGCGACCAGCTTTACATAATTTAAAATAACGTAGGTAGGTACATAAGGGATACAATAGATAAAAATAATTCATGGAGATACAGGTAAGTATAATTTTATAAATATAGGTATAAATTCATAAAGGTAAATAAAAGTTCATAGAAATAGTAAATATATGTAAATTTAACGTGATCTCTAATGATTTTTTAAGACTCAAAATAAGAATAAGGATATTGTCCAAATGAGTTTGGACATGCCGCCGCCCTTGGCATTAGGCAATAGATGCCGGATTGGTATTGTAGCACAAGATGTTAGCCAGTGATTTGATTGCTTCAAGGATGGCAGTTGTTGTCGATGACGTTCTGGCTGCTGTTGATGTTATTGTTGATGATGTTCTGGCTGCTGTTGATGTTATTGTTGACGATGTTTTGGCTGCTGTTGATGTTATTGTTGATGATGTGGCTGCTGTTGTAGATTTTCTTCTTCTTTTTGGCGGTCGTGGTATGTTGCGATGTAGCAAGGTGTGGTGTTGTTTGCTGCATTTCCTGCATGCGTCGAACGAGGAACACTCCCGTAACTTATGGCTTTTGGCAAGGCAATTAGTACACAGCCGATGCCTTTTGACGACTTCTTCCCGCTTCTCAACGGACATGTTTAGGAATTTGGAACATATTCTGAGCCCATGAAACCTTTGACATAGCACACATTTGTATAGATCAGGGTTTCTCCTTTTGAAGTAGTTAGAGCGACGTTCCACGGGTCGGGTGGCGGTTAATCGACGGTTTGTTCTAAGTTTTCAAGAAAAAGAGATACAAGAAATTAGCAATGTAAATACGACTTGTTATGGAGTATGAATGATAATAATGAGCCAACAAATTATTAGCGAATGAGTAGGTTGAGCTAAAGTAATTAAAAGAAATGAAATTTTAATGGGAAATGAAATTAAATACTGTGGATTACGGATTTTCAATTTTGAGAAAAGGTAGGAAGCATAATTTGACTATGGGGCGAGTCACTACTCCGGAGGCGATGCGTACGTCAGCAGTACGGACGTTTCCGTCTGCGCCGGGATGCGTTTTTTCCACTCGTCCTAGACGCCATTCATGTGGGGGTAGTAAATCGTCCATAACTATAACTAGATCGTTAATTTGAAGATTGGGCTTGGACTCCTTCCATTTATACCGTTTGTGTAACGATTTTAAATAATCTTCCCTCCATCTTATTGAGAATTGATGGTGTAATGCCTTTATTTTCTCCCAACGGTTGACAACTGAAATGGTTTGGAATTCTGGCTCAGGAAAGGCCATAATCGGAGCTCCTCGTAGAAAGTGTCCAGGCGTGAGTGCGGTCAAATCGGAGGGATCTTCTGACAGCGCAGAGATGGGGCGTGAATTAAGAATTCCTTCTATTCTCGCTAAAAGAGTAGAGAACTCTTCAAAATTGAACCGATGAGCTCCAGCTATTCTCTTGAAATGGAATTTAAAACTCTTTACGGCGGCTTCCCATAAGCCGCCCATGTGAGGTGCGTACGGGGGAATGAAATTCCACTCAAATCCATGGGTCACATATTTTTGGCTAATGTCTTGGGCTGAGCTTTTGATGAATTTAGAGAATTCCCGCTCCAATGTGCGACTAGCACCTAAAAAGTTTCTGCCATTATCAGATGTAACCCTTTGGGGGAGCCCCCGCCTCCCGACAAAGCGAGCGAATGCGGCTTGGAAGGCGTTTGATGATAAATCAGAGCATGCTTCGAGGTGTATTGCTTTCGTGCTGAAACATACGAAAACACTTACATACCCTTTAATTATCGTGGCTTTTCGCAAGTTTGAGGCTTTTAGTTCGAAAGGGCCAGCAAAGTCGATGCCAGTTGTGTGAAATGGTGGGGATAGAGTACACCTTTCAGAGGGTAAGGGTGCCATTATCTGCTTGCATGGTTGTTGTTTTTGAATTATACAAACCTTGCAGTGGTTAATGATTGATTTTACTCTAGGTTTAAGTCTAAAAACGTAAAATTCTGTTTGTACTATTCGACATATTTGGTTACAACCAGCATGAGCGAGGAATGTGTGTAAGTAACCCAGATACAAATGACAGAATCGTGAGTTTCCAGGCAGTATTATGGGATAGCGTTCGTTGTATGGGAGATCCGACTGAACTAGTCTGCCGTTTACACGCAAAATTGAATTCGAATCACAAAATGGATTTAAATTGCCTAATGAGCTTTTGTTGCTGAGAGCTTGCGAATTACTAATTTTTTGATAGTCGTCTTTGTAAAATTTTTTCTGAGCTATCATAATAAGACGCATTTTTGCAAATTTCATTTCGCTTTGGGTTAGGATTAAGCTAGAGGACTGGTTCACGTTTGACCTTAATGCTTTGCATTTGTTAAAAAATCGAAATATGTAACACACAACACGTAGCGCTCTGCTATATGACGAGAAATTGCAGAGAATGTCATTTTCTAGAACTTCTGTGTGTAGGGCTTGAGTTTCCTTTTCAACTATTTCAATAATTTTTAGCGGGTTTTTCTTTGGCCACTCTGAGGAAGGTTTATGCAGCCATGACGGTCCATGCCACCAGATAGAACAATTCGCCAGATCTTGAGGTCTAGAGCCGCGTGTGCCTAGGTCCGCTGGATTATCGTGAGTCGGGACATGTCGCCATATTGCGTTAGGGACTAATCGGTGAATCTGAGCAATTCGATTTGCCACGTAAGTTTCCCATGAAGAGGGGGGTTTCGAGAGCCAACCTAAAACTATTGACGAATCGGTCCACAGATTTATTACGCTGACCTTGAGCTTGAGCGATGAAAGAATATGATTAACGAGATTTGCTAGTAATACTGCGCCGTTAAGTTCTAAGCGCGGGAGACAAACTGTCTTTATTGGTGCCACTTTGGTTTTAGCGGCTACCAAGTTGGTGAATGTATTGTGAGTATTGGTTTCACATCTGATATAGAGCGTGGCGCAGTATGCTACCTTCGATGCGTCAGAGAATCCATGAATTTGAACTGTATCTGAAGGGGAGTACTGCAACCAACGTGGGATTGAAATTGTTTCTATATGCGAAAAATCTTGCACGAGATTGTTCCATTTTTTCAGAGAATCGGATGAAACATCTTCGTCCCAATCTAGCCCTTCTAGCCATAGTTGTTGCATTAGAATTTTTGCTCTGATGACTACAGGAGCTAGCCACCCGGCGGGGTCGAAGAGCTTGGCGACGGATGAAAGAATTTGTCGTTTTGTGATTTTTTCGGATTGCTCAATTGGGGAAAAATTGTATGTGAATGAGTCTTTGAGCGCATTCCACTTTATCCCCAGGGTTTTGGTAGAACTTCTATTATGGAAGCGCAGAAACTCTGAATCATACAGATCTTCTTTCGGGATTTGGGCAAGTAACCGCGTATCGTTTGCAGTTATCTTCTTTAAAGGAAATCCAGCTGACTTCAACGTAGTTATAATCTGAGTTTGTGCAGACATAGCTTCGTCTATTGAATGACCTCCAGCTAGTATATCATCCACGTATGTTTCTGTGCGCAGAATCGAAGCTGCTTTAGGGAATTCGGATTCGGAATCGAAAGCGAGTTTTAGAAGGGTCCGAATCGCAAGATATGGGGCACAGTTAACGCCGAAAGTTACAGTTTTTAGCTGGTAATCTTTTATCGGGCTGTCGGGCTTGGGTTGAAATAGAATTCGCTGAAACGTTTGGTCAGCTGGGTGTACCCGTATTTGGCGATACATTTTCTGTATATCACCATTAAAGACATACTGATATTTCCTCCAATTGATTATAATCGACATTAAATCGTTTTGTAACGTAGGGCCCGTGTATAGAACATCATTGAGCGAGAACTGGGATTTTGTTTTCCTAGAGGCATTGAAAACGACTCTGACTTTTGTCGTTTTATGTTCTGGGCGGACGACAGCGTGGTGTGGTAAATAATATGAGCCATATTTACCGTGAGAAACTATTTCATTTGAGGACGTTTCTTCCATGTGGCCAAGGGCCAGATACTCGTTTAAAACTTCATTATATTGAGACTGAAGTTCGGGGTTTTTTAATAAATTTCGTTCTAAACTTGAAAATTGGGCTAAGGCAGTGAATCTAGACGAGCCGAGAAAAATTTGCTCTGGGAATTCTTCCTTAAATGGAAGTTTAACGATGTACCTGCCATCATTGTCACGGGTTGTGGTTTGGGTATACAGTTTTTCACAAAAGTCATCTTCCCTTGATTTGGGTCGAGCATTTGGAATTTCTTCCTGTTCCCAAAACTGTTTCAACACGTTTGTGAGCTCTGCAGTTTCTGATATGGAAACAGAAGTAGAGAAAGTGTGAACTGTATGGGTTTGTATTGGACCACTAAGAACCCATCCAAAAACTGTATTGTAGGCTGACGTTTGACCACAAATATTTTTCTTAATTCCATCAATATTGAGAAAATGTTCACAGTCATTTCCCAGAATAAGATCGATTTGAGACGCTTTGTTAAATGTTGGGTCGGCTAGATCCAATTCATCGAGTTTATTTGAAACTGGTAGTTCAAAACTGGAAGCCGGAAGCCGTTTCGTTACTTTGGGTAGTACTATGGCTTTAATTGGAATGCGCAAATTATACCTTTTGGCATACAAAACGAACTCACATTCTTTATTTGAGGATTGTTTTTGACCACCAATGCCTATAATGTCGAAATGTGATGTTTTGTAGGGAAGTTGCAGACGAGCTCTAATTTTTTCTGTTAAGAACGTGCGCTGAGAACCGGGATCAATGAGAGCTCTGACTGTGAAAAGTTCACCTCTGTGCTCTATTTGAGTTATTGCTGTTCGCAATAAAATGTTCTCACTACTTGTAGAAACATTTGCCTGAGTTTGAGTAGAGGTACAAGGAAGTTCTTCTGCCGTGCCCTCTTTAAGTGCCTGCGAGGTATTGGAGTAGGCCTTTTCTACAACTCTAGGATTTTCATTCGCTCTATTACTTCGGAATTTTTCTGAGCTGGGCATGAATGTTTGAGGTGACTGTGACATATGCAAGAGAGTGTGGTGATTCTTTTTGCAATGTAGACATTTGTGTTTGCTTCCACAGTTTGATTTGAGATGAGATGTGGCCAAACAATTATTGCAAAATTTATTTTTGAACACAAAGTCTACTCGTTGTTGAACACTGAACGCTTTGAATTTGGGACATGTTCTTAACGAGTGATTTTCAGTGCATAATTTGCACATTGCACTTAAATTCTCTTGCGATACGAACGTTTGTATATTGGAGGGATTGGGTTTCCTGAGAGTAAAGCTATCCTTGTACTTTTTTATGCTTGTTACGCGTTCTACAGCTTCGTATCTGTCTACTAAAAATTGAGACATTTGCGACCACGTTGGTAATTCACGGGGACGTGCTAGAGATTGTTCCCATAGAGCTAAAGTGGAATCTGGCAATTTTGTTGAAATCAGCCGAATGAGTATCGGATCCCAGCTTTCTACTTGAATATCAAGGCTTCTAAGCGTTGCTAACGAATCATTTACAGCTGACTGTATTCTTCTAATTGATTCGCTATCTTCACTTTTTGCTGCTGGGATATCAAAAAGAATTTTGATTTGATTATCAACTAGCACGCGCTTATTTTCATAACGTGATTTTAATGCATCCCATGCTAGGTTAAAGTTATCATGTGTGAGTGGGTATCTTTTGACTATTGCTCCAGCTTCACCCCTCGTTTTATTACGCAGATGGTATAGTTTTGTGACTGGATTGAGCTTAGAATGATTAATGTAAACGGCTGTGAACATGTCACGAAACGAGGGCCATTGTTCATAACTGCCGTTGAATACTTCGGTATCACAGGGCGGTAGCTTAATGCAATCACTAGAATTACTCTGCAGAAATGTCTGGTTGGGTTCATTAGGAGCTAGGGAATAGCGAGAAGTTGACTGAAACTGTGGGTTGCCTGGAGGTTCTACTCGAAAACTTTTTAGGAGCCCGAGTATTTTGGCTGAACACTCATAATACTCATCGGTACATAGCTCAAACTTTTCGTGAGCTTCTCTTCTTACATCCTCATTTAATCTTGTATCATTGGAAAACATGATTTCTTCATGTGATATATTTGCTCTGTCCCATCGGGCATCTAAGTCTCGTAGCTTGACTTCAAGGACACTTTCCGTGTGATCACCGACTGGGGTTTCTTTAAATCTTTCGCAAAATGCAAGAAGGTGATCACAATCAAAATGAAAATGTTCCTTGATCGAAGGGTTTGAGGCTCGGGATGTTGAAGGCATTTTGGAGGAGGATACTTATAATGGAACTATTAAGTCTACTCTATATCAATAATATTATTTTGGCAGTTTGATGAGAATAACTTCGATTCACGCTTTTTACTTTTATGGCTTGGGTCTGAGTTGTCAACCGATAATAATTTTGTGTACCTATCGGTATAACACGAATTTAGATACGGCCCTTTATGGGTTAAAAAGGCTTCGTTCTTGGAACCTCAGAGAATAGTGAAAAAGCTTTGTACTTATTACCTTAGAGATTGTTTAATAAGCCTTATTTGAACAAAGTTCGAAAGTGAGCTTGATGTGAATTGATTTTGATTTTCTCATAAACTGCATAGAATTTCGTTTAATTTATTTTGAAAAATTTGTAAATGCAATAAACTTCAAATTTATTTTGAGAAAGTTTTGTGAAATTTACAATCTATTTTGAGAAAATTGTAAATAAGTAAATTTTCACCTTTATTTTGAGATAATTTGGTAAGCTTTAAATTATATTTTGAAAATAAATTTGAATAAATTAAATTACAAATTTATTTTGAGAAAAATTTGTGAAATTTTAAATTTATTTTGAGGATTTATTTTCGGGTTATATAATTGTATAGTTAAATAGTTAATTTTCGCGTAATGAGTGAATCAAATAAATAAATGTCTAATTATAAGTGGTAGGTATCGAATTTTCCATCCCTGCTTTACTTATTTTGGGTTAATATAATTTCTATTTTGTGGGTTTAATTGAATGTGAGACAATTTTTATTTATCGTTTTTGTAAATAGAATTAAAGAATTGGGTTTTCATTATTAAACATCATTAATTGCTTTTATTTTGAATTTTATGTATAAGGTTGTTTTGAAAGTGTTAGCAAATTTTAATTTTAATTAAAGGCACTAATGTTTTCAGCTCTGGTAAGTAATTTTATTTACTTACATATGATCCCTATATGCCAACGAATTAATGCATATATATGTTCGTTGACTTTTGTTTCATATATAAGAACAACAGTAAGAGAAAATTTAAGAGAGTTGGTTTTTCACCTCAGAAGTTCAGATTGTTCAAAGTATTTTGAGATTGTGCTTGCGTACTTGTATGTACATGTGTATGTACATATGTTGTTAATCTTGGAGGTGTGATACACACTTGGTTGTATGTAGACTTAAAAAATTGGGGTTTTGATACCTATGTATATACCTTGAACTTGAACTTGTTTCTTTTAACGTAAATAAGTACATATACATACATATAGGCAGATATATACATACATATATATATATATATATATATATAGATGGAAGGGTATATGTATGTACATTCAACTATATGAAATTTTAGTTGGTGAATATGTATGTATGTATGTATATAGTTTAATTTCAGATTATTGAAATTAACCTTGAGTTTAATATTTGTGATGTTTGAAAATTAATATATGTATATAACGATACCTGTTTGCCATTTTTCTTCCTGTATTTCTTCTAGGTCTCCCTTGTGTGATTGCGCACTTCTTGTTGTTTTAAGTTTTCTTTCTTTTAACTTTTTGATTTTTAAATTTGACTTTTATTAAAAAAAAAAAAATTTTTTTTTTTTCTTAAATTTTTGATTTTGATTTAAATCTTTGTTTTAACTTTTCTTATAATTTTGCCTTTTGTTTACCTTTATGTTAAATATTGAGTTTTCGGAAAATTTTGGTTACATTTCTTTTTAAATTCCGTTTCGGGTTTAATTTTTTGTGTAAATGTTTTAAATATTTCCCGTTTAATTTATATGTATGTACATACATATGTACGTATTATTTGTTAAGGCACTTTTCTGATTTCAGCTTTTTAATGTATGTTGTGTTACAAACCGGTTCGGTTTAGCTCTTTTGATATATGTACATATGTATGTATGTACCTTCGTACGTTGCTTTCAATATCCTTTTGCATATATGCAAAACTGGTTTATTCTATGTACATACAGATATATATACATATATATATATATATATATACTTATGTGAACCGTTGGTTTTCACCGGTTAGGAACTGTATAAACTTATTTTAATTTTGTTGTATTGGATGAAAATTATTGTTGTTGGTTTTATTTTAGTTGTTAGCACAAGAAAATAACGATTCAATTAATTTTAATTTTCGATTTCGTAAATTGTAGTTGCTTTATGAAGCAAAATCATTTGTTATTTGTGTGTATGTAGGTGTGTAATTTTCTTTAAAAATTTTTGTAATTTTATAGATCATATACATATGTACATGCATTCATTTAATTTGTTTTTAGGCACTTACATATGTATGTACATGGACATAGTTATTTATTTTGAAATTTTCACTTAAATTTTTGACCGCTTTCAAATTTAATTTTTACTTTATATTTTTGGGTTGGTTTGTATGAAATGAGCTAAGCTAACAAGCCAACCACCTTCTGCTCGACGAATGTGTTTGCTTGTATATAATTGGTGGTGAATTGCTTTAGGTATGGGTGTGCGTGTTGTGTTTGTTCTTGATGAAGAGCAACACTAACACTCCGTTTTACCTAGTTTAAGTTATGAGCTTGGGAAGGTAATAAATCCGGCTCGAAGGACCATGAACAGACTTGAATGATTCACAAGTTTGTGGTAACGCAATTTTCTTAAATCATGCGTAAGAAATTGCGCATGTAACCTTACTGTGAATAAATAAGGTACATGTAGGGTTAGGATCGGTTGCGTGGGATGAGCAATCGATATTAGGGTTAGATTCCTCTATGCGGCTTCCTTTTAATAAATTAAGTCAATACCCAAACGAGTTCAGTTAAAGAACATGACAATTTATTAGTTGAACTTCAATTGGCTCGTAGTGTATATGTATATTAATAATAAATTATGTACAAGTTGATGGTTGAGTATATATATATGTAGTAGTTGTTCGCACTGCTGATCTTTGAGGAATGATTATGAAAATTTATGACGTGGTTTTTAAAACAGTTCGGTTCTGGAAGAACTGACTGTGACAATTGGAAAATTTGGAAAATATGGAAGTTATCAGTGCGACCAGCTTTACATAATTTAAAATAACGTAGGTAGGTACATAAGGGATACAATAGATAAAAATAATTCATGGAGATACAGGTAAGTATAATTTTATAAATATAGGTATAAATTCATAAAGGTAAATAAAAGTTCATAGAAATAGTAAATATATGTAAATTTAACGTGATCTCTAATGATTTTTTAAGACTCAAAATAAGAATAAGGATATTGTCCAAATGAGTTTGGACACTTTTTTTTCTAATTTGGAGAAGATGGGATTACTCGGGAACGGCTCGTAGGTTTTTAAGTGTATTTTCCAGGAAAAATCAGCAACGCTTTTTTTTCTAATTTGGAGAAGATGGGATTACTCGGGAACGGCTCGTAGGATTTTTAGTGTATTTTCCAGGAAAAATCAGCAACGCTTTTTTTGGCCAATTTGGAGAAGGTGTGATTACTCGGGAACGGCTCGTAGGTTTTTTAGTGTATTTTCCAGGAAAAATCAGCAACGCTTTTTTTTGGCCAATTTGGAGAAGGTGTGATCACTCGGGAACGGCTCGTAGGATTTTAAGTGTAATTTCCAGGAAAAATCAGCAACGCTTTTTTTGGCCAATTTGGAGAAGGTGTGATTACTCGGGAACGGCTCGTAGGTTTTTTAGTGTATTTTCCAGGAAAAATCAGCAACGCTTTTTTTTGGCCAATTTGGAGAAGGTGTGATTACTTGGGAACTGCTCGTAGGATTTTTAGTGTATTTTCCAGGAAAAATCAGCAACGCTTTTTTTTCTAATTTGGAGAAGATGGGATTACTCGGGAACGGCTCGTAGGATTTTTAGTGTAATTTCCAGGAAAAATCAGCAAGGTTTTTTTTTGGCCAATTTGGAGATGGTCTGATTACTCGGGAACGGCTCGTAGGATTTTTAGTGTATTTTCCAGGAAAAATCAGCAACGCTTTTTTTTTTGGCCAATTTGGAGAAGATGGGATTACTCGGGAACGGCTCGTAGGATTTTTAGTGTATTTTCCAGGAAAAATCAGCAACGCTTTTTTTTGCCAATTTGGAGAAGGTGTGATTACTCGGGAACTGCTCGTAGGATTTTTAGTGTATTTTCCAGGAAAAATCAGCAACGCTTTTTTTGGCCAATTTGGAGAAGGTGTGATTACTCGGGAACGGCTCGTAAGATTTTTAGTGTATTTTCCAGGAAAAATCAGCAACGTTTTTTTTTTGGCCAATTTGGAGAAGATGGGATTACTCGGGAACGGCTCGTAAGATTTTTAGTGTATTTTCCAGGAAAAATCAGCAACGCTTTTTTTGGCCAATTTGGAGAAGGTGTGATTACTCGGGAACGGCTCGTAGCATTTTTAGTGTATTTTCCAGGAAAAATCAACAACGCTTTTTTTGGCCAATTTGGAGAAGATGGGATTACTCGGGAACGGCTCGTAGGTTTTTTAGTGTATTTTCCAGGAAAAATCAGCAACGCTTTTTTTTTGCCAATTTGGAGAAGGCGTGATTACTCGGGAACGGCTCGTAAGATTTTTAGTGTATTTTCCAGGAAAAATCAGCAACGCTTTTTTTGGCCAATTTGGAGAAGATGGGATTACTCGGGAACGGCTCGTAGGTTTTTTAGTGTATTTTCCAGGAAAAATCACCAACGCTTTTTTTTCTAATTTGGAGAAGATGGGATTACTCGGGAACGGCTCGTAGGATTTTTAGTGTATTTTCCAGGAAAAATCAACAACGCTTTTTTTGGCCAATTTGGAGAAGGTGTGATTACTCGGGAACGGCTCATAAAATTTTTAATATATTTTCCAGGAAAAATCAGCAACGCTTTTTTTTGCTAATTTGGAGAAGATGGGATTACTCCGGAACGGCTCGTAAGATTTTTAGTGTATTTTCCAGGAAAAATGTGCAACGCTTTTTTTGGCCAATTTGGAGAAGGTGCGATTACTCGGGAACGGCTCGTAGGATTTTTAATGTATTTTCCAGGAAAAATCAGCAACGCTTTTTTTGGCCAATTTGGAGAAGGTGTGATTACTCGGGAACGGCTCGTAGGTTTTTTAGTGTATTTTCCAGGAAAAATCAGCAACGCTTTTTTTTCTAATTTGGAGAAGATGGGATTACTCGGGAACGGCTCGTAGGATTTTTAGTGTATTTTCCAGGAAAAATCAGCAACGCTTTTTTTGGCCAATTTGGAGAAGGTGTGATTACTCGGGAACGGCTCGTAGGTTTTTTAGTGTATTTTCCTGGAAAAATCAGCAACGCTTTTTTTTTTGGCCAATTTGGAGAAGGTGTGATTACTCGGGAACGGCTCGTAGGATTTTAAGTGTAATTTCCAGGAAAAATCAACAACGCTTTTTTTGGCCAATTTGGAGAAGGTGTGATTACTCGGGAACGGCTCGTAGGTTTTTTAGTGTATTTTCCAGGAAAAATCAGCAACGCTTTTTTTTCTAATTTGGAGAAGATGGGATTACTCGGGAACGGCTCGTAGGATTTTTAGTGTATTTTCCAGGAAAAATCAGCAACACTTTTTTTGGCCAATTTGGAGAAGGTGTGATTACTCGGTAACGGCTCGTAAGATTTTTAGTGTATTTTCCAGGAAAAATCAGCAACGCTTTTTTTGGCCAATTTGGAGAAGGTGTGATTACTCGGAAACGGCTCGTAAGATTTTTAGTGTATTTTCCAGGAAAAATCAACAACGCTTTTTTTTGCCAATTTGGAGAAGGTGTGATTACTCGGGAACGGCTCGTAGGATTTTTAGTGTATTTTCCAGGAAAAATCAGCAACGCTTTTTTTGGCCAATTTGGAGAAGGTGTGATTACTCGGGAACGGCTCGTAAGATTTTTGATGTTTTTTCCAGGAAAAATCAGCAACGCTTTTTTTGGCCAATTTGGAGAAGGTGTGATTACTCGGGAACGGCTCGTAAGATTTTTGATGTTTTTTCCAGGAAAAATCAGCAACGCTTTTTTTGGCCAATTTGGAGAAGGTGTGATTACTCGGGAACGGCTCGTAGGATTTTTAGTGTATTTTCCAGGAAAAATCAGCAACGCTTTTTTGGCCAATTTGGAGAAGGTGTGATTACTCGGGAACGGCTCGTAGGATTTTTAGTGTATTTTCCAGGAAAAATCAGCAATGCTTTTTTTTGGCCAATTTGGAGAAGATGGGATTACTCGGGAACGGCTCATAAAATTTTTAGTGTATTTTCCAGGAAAAATCAGCAACGCTTTTTTTTGGCCAATTTGGAGAAGGTGTGATTACTCGGGAACGGCTCGTAGGATTTTTAGTGTAATTTCCAGGAAAAATCAACAACGCTTTTTTTGGCCAATTTGGAGAAGGTGTGATTACTCGGGAACGGCTCGTAGGATTTTTAGTGTATTTTCCAGGAAAAATCAGCAACGCTTTTTTTGGCCAATTTGGAGAAGGTGTGATTACTCGGGAACGGCTCGTAGGATTTTTAGTGTATTTTCCAGGATAAATCAGCAACGCTTTTTTTTGCCAATTTGGAGAAAGTGTGATTACTCCGAAACGGCTCGTAAGATTTTTAGTGCATTTTCCAGGAAAAATCAGCAACGCTTTTTTTTGGCCAATTTGGAGAAGATGGGATTACTCGGGAACGGCTCATAAAATTTTTAGTGTATTTTCCAGGAAAAATCAGCAACGCTTTTTTTTGGCCAATTTGGAGAAGGTGTGATTACTCGGGAACGGCTCGTAGGATTTTTAGTGTAATTTCCAGGAAAAATCAACAACGCTTTTTTTTGGCCAATTTGGAGAAGGTGTGATTACTCGGGAACGGCTCGTAGGTTTTTTAGTGTATTTTCCAGGAAAAATCAGCAAGGTTTTTTTTTGGCCAATTTGGAGAAGGTGTGATTACTCGGGAACGGCTCGTAGGTTTTTTAGTGTATTTTCCAGGAAAAATCAACAACGCTTTTTTTGGCCAATTTGGAGAAGGTGTGATTGCTCGGGAACGGCTCGTAGGTTTTTTAGTGTATTTTCCAGGAAAAATCAGCAACGCTTTTTTTTGGCCAATTTGGAGAAGGTGTGATTACTCGGGAACGGCTCGTAGGATTTTTAGTGTATTTTCCAGGAAAAATCAACAACGCTTTTTTTTGGCCAATTTGGAGAAGGTGTGATTACTCGGGAACGGCTCGTAGGATTTTTAGTGTATTTTCCAGGAAAAATCAGCAACGCTTTTTTTGGCCAATTTGGAGAAGGTGTGATTACTCGGGAACGGCTCGTAAGATTTTTAGTGTATTTTCCAGGAAAAATCAGCAACGTTTTTTTTTGGCCAATTTGGAGAAGATGGGATTACTCGGGAACGGCTCGTAAGATTTTTAGTGTATTTTCCAGGAAAAATCAACAACGCTTTTTTTTTGCCAATTTGGAGAAGGTGTGATTACTCGGGAACGGCTCGTAAGATTTTTAGTGTATTTTCCAGGAAAAATCAGCAACGCTTTTTTTTCTAATTTGGAGAAGATGGGATTACTCGGGAACGGCTCGTAGGTTTTTTAGTGTATTTTCCAGGAAAAATCAGCAACGCTTTTTTTGGCCAATTTGGAGAAGGTGTGATTACTCGGGAACGGCTCGTAAGATTTTTGATGTTTTTTCCAGGAAAAATCAGCAACGCTTTTTTTGACCAATTTGGAGATGGTGTGATTACTCGGGAACGGCTCGTAATATTTTTAGTGTATTTTCCAGGAAAAATCAACAACGCTTTTTTTTGGTAATTTGGAGAAGGTGTGATTACTCGGGAATGGCTCGTAGGATTTTTAGTGTATTTTCCAGGAAAAATCAACAACGCTTTTTTTTGCCAATTTGGAGAAGGTGTGATTACTCGGGAACGGCTCGTAGGATTTTTAGTGTATTTTCCAGGAAAAATCAGAAACGCTTTTTTTGGCCAATTTGGAGAAGGTGTGATTACTCGGGAACGGCTCGTAGGATTTTTAGTGTATTTTCCAGGAAAAATCAGCAACGCTTTTTTTGGCCAATTTGGAGAAGGTGTGATTACTCGGGAACGGCTCGTAAGATTTTTAGTGTATTTTCCAGGAAAAATCAGCAACGTTTTTTTTTGGCCAATTTGGAGAAGATGGGATTACTCGGGAACGGCTCGTAAGATTTTTAGTGTATTTTCCAGGAAAAATCAACAACGCTTTTTTTTTGCCAATTTGGAGAAGGTGTGATTACTCGGGAACGGCTCGTAAGATTTTTAGTGTATTTTCCAGGAAAAATCAGCAACGCTTTTTTTTCTAATTTGGAGAAGATGGGATTACTCGGGAACGGCTCGTAGGTTTTTTAGTGTATTTTCCAGGAAAAATCAGCAACGCTTTTTTTGGCCAATTTGGAGAAGGTGTGATTACTCGGGAACGGCTCGTAAGATTTTTGATGTTTTTTCCAGGAAAAATCAGCAACGCTTTTTTTGGCCAATTTGGAGATGGTGTGATTACTCGGGAACGGCTCGTAGGATTTTTAGTGTATTTTCCAGGAAAAATCAACAACGCTTTTTTTTGGTAATTTGGAGAAGGTGTGATTACTCGGGAATGGCTCGTAGGATTTTTAGTGTATTTTCCAGGAAAAATCAACAACGCTTTTTTTTGCCAATTTGGAGAAGGTGTGATTACTCGGGAACGGCTCGTAGGATTTTTAGTGTATTTTCCAGGAAAAATCAGAAACGCTTTTTTTGGCCAATTTGGAGAAGGTGTGATTACTCGGGAACGGCTCGTAGCATTTTTAGTGTATTTTCCAGGAAAAATCAACAACGCTTTTTTTGGCCAATTTGGAGAAGATGGGATTACTCGGGAACGGCTCGTAGCTTTTTTAGTGTATTTTCCAGGAAAAATCAGCAACGCTTTTTTTTTGGCCAATTTGGAGAAGGTGTGATTACTCGGGAACGGCTCGTAAGATTTTTAGTGTATTTTCCAGGAAAAATCAGCAACGCTTTTTTTGGCCAATTTGGAGAAGATGGGATTACTCGGGAACGGCTCGTAGGTTTTTTAGTGTATTTTCCAGGAAAAATCAGCAACGCTTTTTTTTCTAATTTGGAGAAGATGGGATTACTCGGGAACGGCTCGTAGGATTTTTAGTGTATTTTCCAGGAAAAATCAACAACGCTTTTTTTGGCCAATTTGGAGAAGGTGTGATTACTCGGGAACGGCTCATAAAATTTTTAATATATTTTCCAGGAAAAATCAGCAACGCTTTTTTTTGCTAATTTGGAGAAGATGGGATTACTCCGGAACGGCTCGTAAGATTTTTAGTGTATTTTCCAGGAAAAATGTGCAACGCTTTTTTTGGCCAATTTGGAGAAGGTGTGATTACTCGGGAACGGCTCGTAGGATTTTTAGTGTATTTTCCAGGAAAAATCAGCAACGCTTTTTTTGGCCAATTTGGAGAAGGTGTGATTACTCGGGAACGGCTCGTAGGTTTTTTAGTGTATTTTCCAGGAAAAATCAGCAACGCTTTTTTTTCTAATTTGGAGAAGATGGGATTACTCGGGAACGGCTCGTAGGATTTTTAGTGTATTTTCCAGGAAAAATCAGCAACGCTTTTTTTGGCCAATTTGGAGAAGGTGTGATTACTCGGGAACGGCTCGTAGGTTTTTTAGTGTATTTTCCAGGAAAAATCAGCAACGCTTTTTTTTTGGCCAATTTGGAGAAGGTGTGATTACTCGGGAACGGCTCGTAGGATTTTAAGTGTAATTTCCAGGAAAAATCAACAACGCTTAATTTGGCCAATTTGGAGAAGGTGTGATTACTCGGGAACGGCTCGTAGGTTTTTTAGTGTATTTTCAAGGAAAAATCAGCAACGCTTTTTTTTCTAATTTGGAGAAGATGGGATTACTCGGGAACGGCTCGTAGGATTTTTAGTGTATTTTCCAGGAAAAATCAGCAACACTTTTTTTGGCCAATTTGGAGAAGGTGTGATTACTCGGGAACGGCTCGTAAGATTTTTAGTGTATTTTCCAGGAAAAATCAGCAACGCTTTTTTTGGCCAATTTGGAGAAGGTGTGATTACTCGGAAACGGCTCGTTAGATTTTTAGTGTATTTTCCAGGAAAAATCAACAACGCTTTTTTTTGCCAATTTGGAGAAGGTGTGATTACTCGGGAACGGCTCGTAGGATTTTTAGTGTATTTTCCAGGAAAAATCAGCAACGCTTTTTTTGGCCAATTTGGAGAAGGTGTGATTACTCGGGAACGGCTCGTAAGATTTTTGATGTTTTTTCCAGGAAAAATCAGCAACGCTTTTTTTGGCCAATTTGGAGAAGGTGTGATTACTCGGGAACGGCTCGTAAGATTTTTGATGTTTTTTCCAGGAAAAATCAGCAACGCTTTTTTTGGCCAATTTGGAGAAGGTGTGATTACTCGGGAACGGCTCGTAGGATTTTTGGTGTATTTTCCAGGAAAAATCAGCAACGCTTTTTTTGGCCAATTTGGAGAAGGTTTGATTACTCGGGAACGGCTCGTAGGATTTTTAGTGTATTTTCCAGGAAAAATCAGCAACGCTTTTTTTTGGCCAATTTGGAGAAGATGGGATTACTCGGGAACGGCTCATAAAATTTTTAGTGTATTTTCCAGGAAAAATCAGCAACGCTTTTTTTGGCCAATTTGGAGAAGGTGTGATTACTCGGGAACGGCTCGTAGGATTTTTAGTGTAATTTCCAGGAAAAATCAACAACGCTTTTTTTGGCCAATTTGGAGAAGGTGTGATTACTCGGGAACGGCTCGTAGGATTTTTAGTGTATTTTCCAGGAAAAATCAGCAACGCTTTTTTTGGCCAATTTGGAGAAGGTGTGATTACTCGGGAACGGCTCGTAGGATTTTTAGTGTATTTTCCAGGAAAAATCAGCAACGCTTTTTTTTGCCAATTTGGAGAACGTGTGATTACTCCGAAACGGCTCGTAAGATTTTTAGTGCATTTTCCAGGAAAAATCAGCAACGCTTTTTTTTGGCCAATTTGGAGAAGATGGGATTACTCGGGAACGGCTCATAAAATTTTTAGTGTATTTTCCAGGAAAAATCAGCAACGCTTTTTTTTGGCCAATTTGGAGAAGGTGTGATTACTCGGGAACGGCTCGTAGGATTTTTAGTGTAATTTCCAGGAAAAATCAACAACGCTTTTTTTTGGCCAATTTGGAGAAGGTGTGATTACTCGGGAACGGCTCGTAGGTTTTTTAGTGTATTTTCCAGGAAAAATCAGCAAGGTTTTTTTTTGGCCAATTTGGAGAAGGTGTGATTACTCGGGAACGGCTCGTAGGTTTTTTAGTGTATTTTCCAGGAAAAATCAACAACGCTTTTTTTGGCCAATTTGGAGAAGGTGTGATTACTCGGGAACGGCTCGTAGGTTTTTTAGTGTATTTTCCAGGAAAAATCAGCAACGCTTTTTTTTGGCCAATTTGGAGAAGGTGTGATTACTCGGGAACGGCTCGTAGGATTTTTAGTGTATTTTCCAGGAAAAATCAACAACGCTTTTTTTGGCCAATTTGGAGAAGGTGTGATTACTCGGGAACGGCTCGTAGGATTTTTAGTGTATTTTCCAGGAAAAATCAGCAACGCTTTTTTTGGCCAATTTGGAGAAGGTGTGATTACTCGGGAACGGCTCGTAAGATTTTTAGTGTATTTTCCAGGAAAAATCAGCAACGTTTTTTTTTGGCCAATTTGGAGAAGATGGGATTACTCGGGAACGGCTCGTAAGATTTTTAGTGTATTTTCCAGGAAAAATCAACAACGCTTTTTTTTTGCCAATTTGGAGAAGGTGTGATTACTCGGGAACGGCTCGTAAGATTTTTAGTGTATTTTCCAGGAAAAATCAGCAACGCTTTTTTTTCTAATTTGGAGAAGATGGGATTACTCGGGAACGGCTCGTAGGTTTTTTAGTGTATTTTCCAGGAAAAATCAGCAACGCTTTTTTTTGGCCAATTTGGAGAAGGTGTGATTACTCGGGAACGGCTCGTAAGATTTTTGATGTTTTTTCCAGGAAAAATCAGCAACGCTTTTTTTGGCCAATTTGGAGATGGTGTGATTACTCGGGAACGGCTCGTAGGATTTTTAGTGTATTTTCCAGGAAAAATCAACAACGCTTTTTTTTGGTAATTTGGAGAAGGTGTGATTACTCGGGAATGGCTCGTAGGATTTTTAGTGTATTTTCCAGGAAAAATCAACAACGCTTTTTTTTGCCAATTTGGAGAAGGTGTGATTACTCGGGAACGGCTCGTAGGATTTTTAGTGTATTTTCCAGGAAAAATCAGAAACGCTTTTTTTGGCCAATTTGGAGAAGGTGTGATTACTCGGGAACGGCTCGTAAGATTTTTAGTGTATTTTCCAGGAAAAATCAGCAACGCTTTTTTTGGCCAATTTGGAGAAGGTGTGATTACTCGGGAACGGCTCGTAAGATTTTTGATGTTTTTTCCAGGAAAAATCAGCAACGCTTTTTTTGGCCAATTTGGAGATGGTGTGATTACTCGGGAACGGCTCGTAGGATTTTTAGTGTATTTTTCAGGAAAAATCAACAACGCTTTTTTTTTGCCAATTTGGAGAAGATGGGATTACTCGGGAACTGCTCGTAGGATTTTTGATGTTTTTTCCAGGAAAAATCAGCAACGCTTTTTTTTGCCAATTTGGAGAAGATGGGATTACTCGGGAACGGCTCGTAGGTTTTTTAGTGTATTTTCCAGGAAAAATCAGCAACGCTTTTTTTTCTAATTTGGAGAAGATGGGATTACTCGGGAACGGCTCGTAGGATTTTTAGTGTATTTTCCAGGAAAAATCAGCAACGCTTTTTTTTCTAATTTGGAGAAGATGGGATTACTCGGGAACGGCTCGTAGGATTTTTGATGTTTTTTCCAGGAAAAATCAGCAACGCTTTTTTTGGCCAATTTGGAGATGGTGTGATTACTCGGGAACGGCTCGTAGGATTTTTAGTGTATTTTCCAGGAAAAATCAGCAAGGTTTTTTTTTGGCCAATTTGGAGAAGGTGTGATTACTCGGGAACGGCTCGTAGGTTTTTTAGTGTATTTTCCAGGAAAAATCAACAACGCTTTTTTTGGCCAATTTGGAGAAGATGGGATTACTCGGGAACGGCTCGTAGGATTTTTAGTGTAATTTCCAGGAAAAATCAGCAACGCTTTTTTTTTGGCAATTTGGAGAAGGTGTGATTACTCGGGAACGGCTCGTAGGATTTTTAGTGTATTTTCCAGGAAAAATCAGCAACGTTTTTTTTGGCCAATTTGGAGAAGGTGTGATTACTCGGGAACGGCTCGTAGGATTTTTAGTGTATTTTCCAGGAAAAATCAGCAACACTTTTTTTGGCCAATTTGGAGAAGGTGTGATTACTCGGGAACGGCTCGTAAGATTTTTAGTGTATTTTCCAGGAAAAATCAGCAACGCTTTTTTTGGCCAATTTGGAGAAGATGGGATTACTCGGGAACGGCTCGTAGGTTTTTTAGTGTATTTTCCAGGAAAAATCAGCAACGCTTTTTTTGGCCAATTTGGAGAAGGTGTGATTACTCGGGAACGGCTCGTAAGATTTTTGATGTTTTTTCCAGGAAAAATCAGCAACGCTTTTTTTGGCCAATTTGGAGAAGATGGGATTACTCGGGAACGGCTCGTAGGATTTTTAGTGTAATTTCCAGGAAAAATCAGCAAGGTTTTTTTTTGGCCAATTTGGAGATGGTGTGATTACTCGGGAACGGCTCGTAGGATTTTTAGTGTATTTTCCAGGAAAAATCAGCAACGCTTTTTTTTTGGCCAATTTGGAGAAGATGGGATTACTCGGGAACGGCTCGTAGGATTTTTAGTGTATTTTCCAGGAAAAATCAGCAACGCTTTTTTTTGCCAATTTGGAGAAGGTGTGATTACTCGGGAACTGCTCGTAGGATTTTTAGTGTATTTTCCAGGAAAAATCAGCAACGCTTTTTTTGGCCAATTTGGAGAAGGTGTGATTACTCGGGAACGGCTCGTAAGATTTTTAGTGTATTTTCCAGGAAAAATCAGCAACGTTTTTTTTTTGGCCAATTTGGAGAAGATGGGATTACTCGGGAACGGCTCGTAAGATTTTTAGTGTATTTTCCAGGAAAAATCAGCAACGCTTTTTTTGGCCAATTTGGAGAAGGTGTGATTACTCGGGAACGGCTCGTAGCATTTTTAGTGTATTTTCCAGGAAAAATCAACAACGCTTTTTTTGGCCAATTTGGAGAAGATGGGATTACTCGGGAACGGCTCGTAGGTTTTTTAGTGTATTTTCCAGGAAAAATCAGCAACGCTTTTTTTTGGCCAATTTGGAGAAGGTGTGATTACTCGGGAACGGCTCGTAAGATTTTTAGTGTATTTTCCAGGAAAAATCAGCAACGCTTTTTTTGGCCAATTTGGAGAAGATGGGATTACTCGGGAACGGCTCGTAGGTTTTTTAGTGTATTTTCCAGGAAAAATCACCAACGCTTTTTTTTCTAATTTGGAGAAGATGGGATTACTCGGGAACGGCTCGTAGGATTTTTAGTGTATTTTCCAGGAAAAATCAACAACGCTTTTTTTGGCCAATTTGGAGAAGGTGTGATTACTCGGGAACGGCTCATAAAATTTTTAATATATTTTCCAGGAAAAATCAGCAACGCTTTTTTTTTGCTAATTTGGAGAAGATGGGATTACTCCGGAACGGCTCGTAAGATTTTTAGTGTATTTTCCAGGAAAAATGTGCAACGCTTTTTTTGGCCAATTTGGAGAAGGTGTGATTACTCGGGAACGGCTCGTAGGATTTTTAATGTATTTTCCAGGAAAAATCAGCAACGCTTTTTTTGGCCAATTTGGAGAAGGTGTGATTACTCGGGAACGGCTCGTAGGTTTTTTAGTGTATTTTCCAGGAAAAATCAGCAACGCTTTTTTTTCTAATTTGGAGAAGATGGGATTACTCGGGAACGGCTCGTAGGATTTTTAGTGTATTTTCCAGGAAAAATCAGCAACGCTTTTTTTGGCCAATTTGGAGAAGGTGTGATTACTCGGGAACGGCTCGTAGGTTTTTTAGTGTATTTTCCAGGAAAAATCAGCAACGCTTTTTTTTTGGCCAATTTGGAGAAGGTGTGATTACTCGGGAACGGCTCGTAGGATTTTAAGTGTAATTTCCAGGAAAAATCAACAACGCTTTTTTTGGCCAATTTGGAGAAGGTGTGATTACTCGGGAACGGCTCGTAGGTTTTTTAGTGTATTTTCCAGGAAAAATCAGCAACGCTTTTTTTTCTAATTTGGAGAAGATGGGATTACTCGGGAACGGCTCGTAGGATTTTTAGTGTATTTTCCAGGAAAAATCAGCAACACTTTTTTTGGCCAATTTGGAGAAGGTGTGATTACTCGGGAACGGCTCGTAAGATTTTTAGTGTATTTTCCAGGAAAAATCAGCAACGCTTTTTTTGGCCAATTTGGAGAAGGTGTGATTACTCGGAAACGGCTCGTAAGATTTTTAGTGTATTTTCCAGGAAAAATCAACAACGCTTTTTTTTGCCAATTTGGAGAAGGTGTGATTACTCGGGAACGGCTCGTAGGATTTTTAGTGTATTTTCCAGGAAAAATCAGCAACGCTTTTTTTGGCCAATTTGGAGAAGGTGTGATTACTCGGGAACGGCTCGTAAGATTTTTGATGTTTTTTCCAGGAAAAATCAGCAACGCTTTTTTTGGCCAATTTGGAGAAGGTGTGATTACTCGGGAACGGCTCGTAAGATTTTTGATGTTTTTTCCAGGAAAAATCAGCAACGCTTTTTTTGGCCAATTTGGAGAAGGTGTGTTTACTCG
The DNA here is from genome assembly GCA_947311025.1 of Lypha dubia. Taxonomy (NCBI): domain Eukaryota; kingdom Metazoa; phylum Arthropoda; class Insecta; order Diptera; family Tachinidae; genus Lypha; species Lypha dubia. The sequence goes on from CAMZJU010000079.1 coordinate 102,647, forward strand.
GGAACGGCTCGTAGGATTTTTAGTGTATTTTCCAGGAAAAATCAGCAACGCTTTTTTGGCCAATTTGGAGAAGGTGTGATTACTCGGGAACGGCTCGTAGGATTTTTAGTGTATTTTCCAGGAAAAATCAGCAATGCTTTTTTTTGGCCAATTTGGAGAAGATGGGATTACTCGGGAACGGCTCATAAAATTTTTAGTGTATTTTCCAGGAAAAATCAGCAACGCTTTTTTTTGGCCAATTTGGAGAAGGTGTGATTACTCGGGAACGGCTCGTAGGATTTTTAGTGTAATTTCCAGGAAAAATCAACAACGCTTTTTTTGGCCAATTTGGAGAAGGTGTGATTACTCGGGAACGGCTCGTAGGATTTTTAGTGTATTTTCCAGGAAAAATCAGCAACGCTTTTTTTGGCCAATTTGGAGAAGGTGTGATTACTCGGGAACGGCTCGTAGGATTTTTAGTGTATTTTCCAGGAAAAATCAGCAACGCTTTTTTTTGCCAATTTGGAGAAAGTGTGATTACTCCGAAACGGCTCGTAAGATTTTTAGTGCATTTTCCAGGAAAAATCAGCAACGCTTTTTTTTGGCCAATTTGGAGAAGATGGGATTACTCGGGAACGGCTCATAAAATTTTTAGTGTATTTTCCAGGAAAAATCAGCAACGCTTTTTTTTTGCCAATTTGGAGAAGGTGTGATTACTCGGGAACGGCTCGTAGGATTTTTAGTGTAATTTCCAGGAAAAATCAACAACGCTTTTTTTTGGCCAATTTGGAGAAGGTGTGATTACTCGGGAACGGCTCGTAGGTTTTTTAGTGTATTTTCCAGGAAAAATCAGCAAGGTTTTTTTTTGGCCAATTTGGAGAAGGTGTGATTACTCGGGAACGGCTCGTAGGTTTTTTAGTGTATTTTCCAGGAAAAATCAACAACGCTTTTTTTGGCCAATTTGGAGAAGGTGTGATTACTCGGGAACGGCTCGTAGATTTTTTAGTGTATTTTCCAGGAAAAATCAGCAACGCTTTTTTTTGGCCAATTTGGAGAAGGTGTGATTACTCGGGAACGGCTCGTAGGATTTTTAGTGTATTTTCCAGGAAAAATCAACAACGCTTTTTTTGGCCAATTTGGAGAAGGTGTGATTACTCGGGAACGGCTCGTAGGATTATTAGTGTATTTTCCAGGAAAAATCAGCAACGCTTTTTTTGGCCAATTTGGAGAAGGTGTGATTACTCGGGAACGGCTCGTAAGATTTTTAGTGTATTTTCCAGGAAAAATCAGCAACGTTTTTTTTTGGCCAATTTGGAGAAGATGGGATTACTCGGGAACGGCTCGTAAGATTTTTAGTGTATTTTCCAGGAAAAATCAACAACGCTTTTTTTTGCCAATTTGGAGAAGGTGTGATTACTCGGGAACGGCTCGTAAGATTTTTAGTGTATTTTCCAGGAAAAATCAGCAACGCTTTTTTTCTAATTTGGAGAAGATGGGATTACTCGGGAACGGCTCGTAGGTTTTTTAGTGTATTTTCCAGGAAAAATCAGCAACGCTTTTTTTGGCCAATTTGGAGAAGGTGTGATTACTCGGGAACGGCTCGTAAGATTTTTGATGTTTTTTCCAGGAAAAATCAGCAACGCTTTTTTTGACCAATTTGGAGATGGTGTGATTACTCGGGAACGGCTCGTAATATTTTTAGTGTATTTTCCAGGAAAAATCAACAACGCTTTTTTTTGGTAATTTGGAGAAGGTGTGATTACTCGGGAATGGCTCGTAGGATTTTTAGTGTATTTTCCAGGAAAAATCAACAACGCTTTTTTTTGCCAATTTGGAGAAGGTGTGATTACTCGGGAACGGCTCGTAGGATTTTTAGTGTATTTTCCAGGAAAAATCAGAAACGCTTTTTTTGGCCAATTTGGAGAAGGTGTGATTACTCGGGAACGGCTCGTAGGATTTTTAGTGTATTTTCCAGGAAAAATCAGCAACGCTTTTTTTGGCCAATTTGGAGAAGGTGTGATTACTCGGGAACGGCTCGTAAGATTTTTAGTGTATTTTCCAGGAAAAATCAGCAACGTTTTTTTTTGGCCAATTTGGAGAAGATGGGATTACTCGGGAACGGCTCGTAAGATTTTTAGTGTATTTTCCAGGAAAAATCAACAACGCTTTTTTTGGCCAATTTGGAGAAGGTGTGATTACTCGGGAACGGCTCGTAAGATTTTTAGTGTATTTTCCAGGAAAAATCAGCAACGCTTTTTTTTCTAATTTGGAGAAGATGGGATTACTCGGGAACGGCTCGTAGGTTTTTTAGTGTATTTTCCAGGAAAAATCAGCAACGCTTTTTTTGGCCAATTTGGAGAAGGTGTGATTACTCGGGAACGGCTCGTAAGATTTTTGATGTTTTTTCCAGGAAAAATCAGCAACGCTTTTTTTGGCCAATTTGGAGATGGTGTGATTACTCGGGAACGGCTCGTAGGATTTTTAGTGTATTTTCCAGAAAAAATCAACAACGCTTTTTTTTGGTAATTTGGAGAAGGTGTGATTACTCGGGAATGGCTCGTAGGATTTTTAGTGTATTTTCCAGGAAAAATCAACAACGCTTTTTTTTGCCAATTTGGAGAAGGTGTGATTACTCGGGAACGGCTCGTAGGATTTTTAGTGTATTTTCCAGGAAAAATCAGAAACGCTTTTTTTGGCCAATTTGGAGAAGGTGTGATTACTCGGGAACGGCTCGTAGCATTTTTAGTGTATTTTCCAGGAAAAATCAACAACGCTTTTTTTGGCCAATTTGGAGAAGATGGGATTACTCGGGAACGGCTCGTAGGTTTTTTAGTGTATTTTCCAGGAAAAATCAGCAACGCTTTTTTTGGCCAATTTGGAGAAGGTGTGATTACTCGGGAACGGCTCGTAAGATTTTTGATGTTTTTTCCAGGAAAAATCAGCAACGCTTTTTTTGGCCAATTTGGAGATGGTGTGATTACTCGGGAACGGCTCGTAGGATTTTTAGTGTATTTTCCAGAAAAAATCAACAACGCTTTTTTTTGGTAATTTGGAGAAGGTGTGATTACTCGGGAATGGCTCGTAGGATTTTTAGTGTATTTTCCAGGAAAAATCAACAACGCTTTTTTTTGCCAATTTGGAGAAGGTGTGATTACTCGGGAACGGCTCGTAGGATTTTTAGTGTATTTTCCAGGAAAAATCAGAAACGCTTTTTTTGGCCAATTTGGAGAAGGTGTGATTACTCGGGAACGGCTCGTAGCATTTTTAGTGTATTTTCCAGGAAAAATCAACAACGCTTTTTTTGGCCAATTTGGAGAAGATGGGATTACTCGGGAACGGCTCGTAAGATTTTTAGTGTATTTTCCAGGAAAAATCAGCAACGTTTTTTTTTGGCCAATTTGGAGAAGGTGTGATTACTCGGGAACGGCTCGTAGGTTTTTTAGTGTATTTTCCAGGAAAAATCAGCAACGCTTTTTTTTCTAATTTGGAGAAGATGGGATTACTCGGGAACGGCTCGTAGGATTTTTAGTGTATTTTCCAGGAAAAATCAGCAACGCTTTTTTTGGCCAATTTGGAGAAGGTGTGATTACTCGGGAACGGCTCGTAGGTTTTTTAGTGTATTTTCCAGGAAAAATCAGCAACGCTTTTTTTTTTGGCCAATTTGGAGAAGGTGTGATTACTCGGGAACGGCTCGTAGGATTTTAAGTGTAATTTCCAGGAAAAATCAACAACGCTTTTTTTGGCCAATTTGGAGAAGGTGTGATTACTCGGGAACGGCTCGTAGGTTTTTTAGTGTATTTTCCAGGAAAAATCAGCAACGCTTTTTTTTCTAATTTGGAGAAGATGGGATTACTCGGGAACGGCTCGTAGGATTTTTAGTGTATTTTCCAGGAAAAATCAGCAACACTTTTTTTGGCCAATTTGGAGAAGGTGTGATTACTCGGGAACGGCTCGTAAGATTTTTAGTGTATTTTCCAGGAAAAATCAGCAACGCTTTTTTTGGCCAATTTGGAGAAGGTGTGATTACTCGGAAACGGCTCGTAAGATTTTTAGTGTATTTTCCAGGAAAAATCAACAACGCTTTTTTTTGCCAATTTGGAGAAGGTGTGATTACTCGGGAACGGCTCGTAGGATTTTTAGTGTATTTTCCAGGAAAAATCAGCAACGCTTTTTTTGGCCAATTTGGAGAAGGTGTGATTACTCGGGAACGGCTCGTAAGATTTTTGATGTTTTTTCCAGGAAAAATCAGCAACGCTTTTTTTGGCCAATTTGGAGAAGGTGTGATTACTCGGGAACGGCTCGTAAGATTTTTGATGTTTTTTCCAGGAAAAATCAGCAACGCTTTTTTTGGCCAATTTGGAGAAGGTGTGATTACTCGGGAACGGCTCGTAGGATTTTTGGTGTATTTTCCAGGAAAAATCAGCAACGCTTTTTTTGGCCAATTTGGAGAAGGTGTGATTACTCGGGAACGGCTCGTAGGATTTTTAGTGTATTTTCCAGGAAAAATCAGCAACGCTTTTTTTTGGCCAATTTGGAGAAGATGGGATTACTCGGGAACGGCTCATAAAATTTTTAGTGTATTTTCCAGGAAAAATCAGCAACGCTTTTTTTGGCCAATTTGGAGAAGGTGTGATTACTCGGGAACGGCTCGTAGGATTTTTAGTGTAATTTCCAGGAAAAATCAACAACGCTTTTTTTGGCCAATGTGGAGAAGGTGTGATTACTCGGGAACGGCTCGTAGGATTTTTAGTGTATTTTCCAGGAAAAATCAGCAACGCTTTTTTTGGCCAATTTGGAGAAGGTGTGATTACTCGGGAACGGCTCGTAGGATTTTTAGTGTATTTTCCAGGAAAAATCAGCAACGCTTTTTTTTGCCAATTTGGAGAAAGTGTGATTACTCCGAAACGGCTCGTAAGATTTTTAGTGCATTTTCCAGGAAAAATCAGCAACGCTTTTTTTTGGCCAATTTGGAGAAGATGGGATTACTCGGGAACGGCTCATAAAATTTTTAGTGTATTTTCCAGGAAAAATCAGCAACGCTTTTTTTTGGCCAATTTGGAGAAGGTGTGATTACTCGGGAACGGCTCGTAGGATTTTTAGTGTAATTTCCAGGAAAAATCAACAACGCTTTTTTTTGGCCAATTTGGAGAAGGTGTGATTACTCGGGAACGGCTCGTAGGTTTTTTAGTGTATTTTCCAGGAAAAATCAGCAAGGTTTTTTTTTGGCCAATTTGGAGAAGGTGTGATTACTCGGGAACGGCTCGTAGGTTTTTTAGTGTATTTTCCAGGAAAAATCAACAACGCTTTTTTTGGCCAATTTGGAGAAGGTGTGATTACTCGGGAACGGCTCGTAGGTTTTTTAGTGTATTTTCCAGGAAAAATCAGCAACGCTTTTTTTTGGCCAATTTGGAGAAGGTGTGATTACTCGGGAACGGCTCGTAGGATTTTTAGTGTATTTTCCAGGAAAAATCAACAACGCTTTTTTTGGCCAATTTGGAGAAGGTGTGATTACTCGGGAACGGCTCGTAGGATTTTTAGTGTATTTTCCAGGAAAAATCAGCAACGCTTTTTTTGGCCAATTTGGAGAAGGTGTGATTACTCGGGAACGGCTCGTAAGATTTTTAGTGTATTTTCCAGGAAAAATCAGCAACGTTTTTTTTTGGCCAATTTGGAGAAGATGGGATTACTCGGGAACGGCTCGTAAGATTTTTAGTGTATTTTCCAGGAAAAATCAACAACGCTTTTTTTTTGCCAATTTGGAGAAGGTGTGATTACTCGGGAACGGCTCGTAAGATTTTTAGTGTATTTTCCAGGAAAAATCAGCAACGCTTTTTTTTCTAATTTGGAGAAGATGGGATTACTCGGGAACGGCTCGTAGGTTTTTTAGTGTATTTTCCAGGAAAAATCAGCAACGCTTTTTTTGGCCAATTTGGAGAAGGTGTGATTACTCGGGAACGGCTCGTAAGATTTTTGATGTTTTTTCCAGGAAAAATCAGCAACGCTTTTTTTGGCCAATTTGGAGATGGTGTGATTACTCGGGAACGGCTCGTAGGATTTTTAGTGTATTTTCCAGGAAAAATCAACAACGCTTTTTTTTGGTAATTTGGAGAAGGTGTGATTACTCGGGAATGGCTCGTAGGATTTTTAGTGTATTTTCCAGGAAAAATCAACAACGCTTTTTTTTGCCAATTTGGAGAAGGTGTGATTACTCGGGAACGGCTCGTAGGATTTTTAGTGTATTTTCCAGGAAAAATCAGAAACGCTTTTTTTGGCCAATTTGGAGAAGGTGTGATTACTCGGGAACGGCTCGTAAGATTTTTAGTGTATTTTCCAGGAAAAATCAGCAACGCTTTTTTTGGCCAATTTGGAGAAGGTGTGATTACTCGGGAACGGCTCGTAAGATTTTTGATGTTTTTTCCAGGAAAAATCAGCAACGCTTTTTTTGGCCAATTTGGAGATGGTGTGATTACTCGGGAACGGCTCGTAGGATTTTTAGTGTATTTTTCAGGAAAAATCAACAACGCTTTTTTTTTGCCAATTTGGAGAAGATGGGATTACTCGGGAACTGCTCGTAGGATTTTTGATGTTTTTTCCAGGAAAAATCAGCAACGCTTTTTTTTGCCAATTTGGAGAAGATGGGATTACTCGGGAACGGCTCGTAGGTTTTTTAGTGTATTTTCCAGGAAAAATCAGCAACGCTTTTTTTTCTAATTTGGAGAAGATGGGATTACTCGGGAACGGCTCGTAGGATTTTTAGTGTATTTTCCAGGAAAAATCAGCAACGCTTTTTTTTCTAATTTGGAGAAGATGGGATTACTCGGGAACGGCTCGTAGGATTTTTGATGTTTTTTCCTGGAAAAATCAGCAACGCTTTTTTTGGCCAATTTGGAGATGGTGTGATTACTCGGGAACGGCTCGTAGGATTTTTAGTGTATTTTCCAGGAAAAATCAGCAAGGTTTTTTTTTGGCCAATTTGGAGAAGGTGTGATTACTCGGGAACGGCTCGTAGGTTTTTTAGTGTATTTTCCAGGAAAAATCAACAACGCTTTTTTTGGCCAATTTGGAGAAGATGGGATTACTCGGGAACGGCTCGTAGGATTTTTAGTGTAATTTCCAGGAAAAATCAGCAACGCTTTTTTTTTGGCAATTTGGAGAAGGTGTGATTACTCGGGAACGGCTCGTAGGATTTTTAGTGTATTTTCCAGGAAAAATCAGCAACGTTTTTTTTTGCCAATTTGGAGAAGGTGTGATTACTCGGGAACGGCTCGTAGGATTTTTAGTGTATTTTCCAGGAAAAATCAGCAACACTTTTTTTGGCCAATTTGGAGAAGGTGTGATTACTCGGGAACGGCTCGTAAGATTTTTAGTGTATTTTCCAGGAAAAATCAGCAACGCTTTTTTTGGCCAATTTGGAGAAGATGGGATTACTCGGGAACGGCTCGTAGGTTTTTTAGTGTATTTTCCAGGAAAAATCAGCAACGCTTTTTTTGGCCAATTTGGAGAAGGTGTGATTACTCGGGAACGGCTCGTAAGATTTTTGATGTTTTTTCCAGGAAAAATCAGCAACGCTTTTTTTGGCCAATTTGGAGAAGGTGTGATTACTCGGGAACGGCTCGTAGGATTTTTAGTGTATTTTCCAGGTAAAATCAGCAACGCTTTTTTTGGCCAATTTGGAGAAGGTGTGATTACTCGGGAACGGCTCGTAGGATTTTTAGTGTATTTTCCAGGAAAAATCAGCAACGCTTTTTTTGGCCAATTTGGAGAAGGTGTGATTACTCGGGAACGGCTCGTAAGATTTTTAGTGTATTTTCCAGGAAAAATCAACAACGTTTTTTTTGGTTAATTTGGAGAAGGTGTGATTACTCGGGAACGGCTCGTAAGATTTTTGATGTTTTTTCCAGGAAAAATCAGCAACGCTTTTTTTGGCCAATTTGGAGAAGGTGTGATTACTCGGGAACGGCTCGTAGGATTTTTAGTGTATTTTCCAGGAAAAATCAGCAACGCTTTTTTTGGCCAATTTGGAGAAGGTGTGATTACTCGGGAACGGCTCGTAGGATTTTTGATGTTTTTTCCAGGAAAAATCAGCAACGCTTTTTTTGGCCAATTTGGAGATGGTGTGATTACTCGGGAACGGCTCGTAGGTTTTTTAGTGTATTTTCCAGGAAAAATCAGCAAGGTTTTTTTTTGGCCAATTTGGAGAAGGTGTGATTACTCGGGAACGGCTCGTAGGTTTTTTAGTGTATTTTCCAGGAAAAATCAACAACGCTTTTTTTGGCCAATTTGGAGAAGGTGTGATTACTCGGGAACGGCTCGTAGGTTTTTTAGTGTATTTTCCAGGAAAAATCAGCAACGCTTTTTTTTGGCCAATTTGGAGAAGGTGTGATTACTCGGGAACGGCTCGTAGGATTTTTAGTGTATTTTCCAGGAAAAATCAACAACGCTTTTTTTGGCCAATTTGGAGAAGGTGTGATTACTCGGGAACGGCTCGTAGGATTTTTAGTGTATTTTCCAGGAAAAATCAGCAACGCTTTTTTTGGCCAATTTGGAGAAGTTGTGATTACTCGGGAACGGCTCGTAAGATTTTTAGTGTATTTTCCAGGAAAAATCAGCAACGTTTTTTTTTTGCCAATTTGGAGAAGATGGGATTACTCAGGAAGGGCTCGTAAGATTTTTAGTGTATTTTCCAGGAAAAATCAACAACGCTTTTTTTTGCCAATTTTGAGAAGGTATGATTACTCGGGAACGGCTCGTAAGATTTTTAGTGTATTTTCCAGGAAAAATCAGCAACGCTTTTTTTTCTAATTTGGAGAAGATGGGATTACTCGGGAACGGCTCGTAGGTTTTTTAGTGTATTTTCCAGGAAAAATCAGCAACGCTTTTTTTGGCCAATTTGGAGAAGGTGTGATTACTCGGGAACGGCTCGTAAGATTTTTGATGTTTTTTCCAGGAAAAATCAGCAACGCTTTTTTTTGGCCAATTTGGAGATGGTGTGATTACTCGGGAACGGCTCGTAGGATTTTTAGTGTATTTTCCAGGAAAAATCAACAACGCTTTTTTTTGGTAATTTGGAGAAGGTGTGATTACTCGGGAATGGCTCGTAGGATTTTTAGTGTATTTTCCAGGAAAAATCAACAACGCTTTTTTTTTGCCAATTTGGAGAAGGTGTGATTACTCGGGAACGGCTCGTAGGATTTTTAGTGTATTTTCCAGGAAAAATCAGTAACGCTTTTTTTGGCCAATTTGGAGAAGGTGTGATTACTCGGGAACGGCTCGTAAGATTTTTAGTGTATTTTCCAGGAAAAATCAGCAACGCTTTTTTTGGCCAATTTGGAGAAGGTGTGATTACTCGGGAACGGCTCGTAAGATTTTTGATGTTTTTTCCAGGAAAAATCAGCAACGCTTTTTTTGGCCAATTTGGAGATGGTGTGATTACTCGGGAACGGCTCGTAGGATTTTTAGTGTATTTTTCAGGAAAAATCAACAACGTTTTTTTTGGTTAATTTGGAGAAGGTGTGATTACTCGGGAACGGCTCGTAAGATTTTTGATGTTTTTTCCAGGAAAAATCAGCAACGCTTTTTTTGGCCAATTTGGAGAAGGTGTGATTACTCGGGAACGGCTCGTAGGATTTTTAGTGTATTTTCCAGGAAAAATCAGCAACGCTTTTTTTGGCCAATTTGGAGAAGGTGTGATTACTCGGGAACGGCTCGTAGGATTTTTGATGTTTTTTCCAGGAAAAATCAGCAACGCTTTTTTTGGCCAATTTGGAGATGGTGTGATTACTCGGGAACGGCTCGTAGGTTTTTTAGTGTATTTTCCAGGAAAAATCAGCAAGGTTTTTTTTTGGCCAATTTGGAGAAGGTGTGATTACTCGGGAACGGCTCGTAGGTTTTTTAGTGTATTTTCCAGGAAAAATCAACAACGCTTTTTTTGGCCAATTTGGAGAAGGTGTGATTACTCGGGAACGGCTCGTAGGTTTTTTAGTGTATTTTCCAGGAAAAATCAGCAACGCTTTTTTTTGGCCAATTTGGAGAAGGTGTGATTACTCGGGAACGGCTCGTAGGATTTTTAGTGTATTTTCCAGGAAAAATCAACAACGCTTTTTTTTCTAATTTGGAGAAGATGGGATTACTCGGGAACGGCTCGTAGGATTTTTAGTGTATTTTCCAGGAAAAATCAGCAACGCTTTTTTTGGCCAATTTGGAGAAGGTGTGATTACTCGGGAACGGCTCGTAAGATTTTTAGTGTATTTTCCAGGAAAAATCAGCAACGTTTTTTTTTGGCCAATTTGGAGAAGATGGGATTACTCGGGAAGGGCTCGTAAGATTTTTAGTGTATTTTCCAGGAAAAATCAACAACGCTTTTTTTTGCCAATTTGGAGAAGGTGTGATTACTCGGGAACGGCTCGTAAGATTTTTAGTGTATTTTCCAGGAAAAATCAGCAACGCTTTTTTTTCTAATTTGGAGAAGATGGGATTACTCGGGAACGGCTCGTAGGTTTTTTAGTGTATTTTCCAGGAAAAATCAGCAACGCTTTTTTTGGCCAATTTGGAGAAGGTGTGATTACTCGGGAACGGCTCGTAAGATTTTTGATGTTTTTTCCAGGAAAAATCAGCAACGCTTTTTTTGGCCAATTTGGAGATGGTGTGATTACTCGGGAACGGCTCGTAGGATTTTTAGTGTATTTTCCAGGAAAAATCAACAACGCTTTTTTTTGGTAATTTGGAGAAGGTGTGATTACTCGGGAATGGCTCGTAGGATTTTTAGTGTATTTTCCAGGAAAAATCAACAACGCTTTTTTTTTGCCAATTTGGAGAAGGTGTGATTACTCGGGAACGGCTCGTAGGATTTTTAGTGTATTTTCCAGGAAAAATCAGCAACGCTTTTTTTGGCCAATTTGGAGAAGGTGTGATTACTCGGGAACGGCTCGTAAGATTTTTAGTGTATTTTCCAGGAAAAATCAGCAACGCTTTTTTTGGCCAATTTGGAGAAGGTGTGATTACTCGGGAACGGCTCGTAAGATTTTTGATGTTTTTTCCAGGAAAAATCAGCAACGCTTTTTTTGGCCAATTTGGAGATGGTGTGATTACTCGGGAACGGCTCGTAGGATTTTTAGTGTATTTTTCAGGAAAAATCAACAACGCTTTTTTTTTGCCAATTTGGAGAAGATGGGATTACTCGGGAACTGCTCGTAGGATTTTTGATGTTTTTTCCAGGAAAAATCAGCAACGCTTTTTTTTGCCAATTTGGAGAAGATGGGATTACTCGGGAACGGCTCGTAGGTTTTTTAGTGTATTTTCCAGGAAAAATCAGCAACGCTTTTTTTTCTAATTTGGAGAAGATGGGATTACTCGGGAACGGCTCGTAGGATTTTTAGTGTATTTTCCAGGAAAAATCAGCAACGCTTTTTTTTCTAATTTGGAGAAGATGGGATTACTCGGGAACGGCTCGTAGGATTTTTGATGTTTTTTCCAGGAAAAATCAGCAACGCTTTTTTTGGCCAATTTGGAGATGGTGTGATTACTCGGGAACGGCTCGTAGGATTTTTAGTGTATTTTCCAGGAAAAATCAGCAAGGTTTTTTTTTGGCCAATTTGGAGAAGGTGTGATTACTCGGGAACGGCTCGTAGGATTTTTAGTGTATTTTCCAGGAAAAATCAACAACGCTTTTTTTTGGTAATTTGGAGAAGGTGTGATTACTCGGGAATGGCTCGTAGGATTTTTAGTGTATTTTCCAGGAAAAATCAAGAACGCTTTTTTTTTGCCAATTTGGAGAAGGTGTGATTACTCGGGAACGGCTCGTAAGATTTTTAGTGTATTTTCCAGGAAAAATCAGCAACGCTTTTTTTGGCCAATTTGGAGAAGGTGTGATTACTCGGGAACGGCTCGTAAGATTTTTGATGTTTTTTCCAGGAAAAATCAGCAACGCTTTTTTTGGCCAATTTGGAGATGGTGTGATTACTCGGGAACGGCTCGTAGGATTTTTAGTGTATTTTTCAGGAAAAATCAACAACGCTTTTTTTTTGCCAATTTGGAGAAGATGGGATTACTCGGGAACGGCTCGTAGGATTTTTAGTGTATTTTTCAGGAAAAATCAACAACGCTTTTTTTTTGCCAATTTGGAGAAGATGGGATTACTCGGGAACTGCTCGTAGGATTTTTGATGTTTTTTCCAGGAAAAATCAGCAACGCTTTTTTTTGCCAATTTGGAGAAGATGGGATTACTCGGGAACGGCTCGTAGGTTTTTTAGTGTATTTTCCAGGAAAAATCAGCAACGCTTTTTTTGGCCAATTTGGAGAAGGTGTGATTACTCGGGAACGGCTCGTAAGATTTTTGATGTTTTTTCCAGGAAAAATCAGCAACGCTTTTTTTGGCCAATTTGGAGAAGGTGTGATTACACGGGAACGGCTCGTAGGATTTTTTGTGTATTTTCCAGGAAAAATCAGCAACGCTTTTTTTGGCCAATTTGGAGAAGGTGTGATTACTCGGGAACGGCTCGTAGGATTTTTAGTGTATTTTCCAGGAAAAATCAGCAACGCTTTTTTTGGCCAATTTGGAGAAGGTGTGATTACTCGGGAACGGCTCGTAAGATTTTTAGTGTATTTTCCAGGAAAAATCAACAACGCTTTTTTTGGCCAATTTGGAGAAGGTGTGATTACTCGGGAACGGCTCGTAAGATTTTTGATGTTTTTTCCAGGAAAAATCAGCAACGCTTTTTTTGGCCAATTTGGAGAAGGTGTGATTACTCGGGAACGGCTTGTAAGATTTTTAGTGTATTTTCCAGGAAAAATCAGCAACGCTTTTTTTGGCCAATTTGGAGAAGGTGTGATTACTCGGGAACGGCTCGTAGGATTTTTGATGTTTTTTCCAGGAAAAATCAGCAACGCTTTTTTTTGGCCAATTTGGAGAAGGTGTGATTACTCGGGAACGGCTCGTAGGATTTTTAGTGTAATTTCCAGGAAAAATCAACAACGCTTTTTTTTGCCAATTTGGAGAAGGTGTGATTACTCGGGAACGGCTCGTAGGATTTTTAGTGTATTTTCCAGGAAAAATCAGCAACGCTTTTTTTGGCCAATTTGGAGAAGGTGTGATTACTCGGGAACGGCTCGTAGGATTTTAAGTGTAATTTCCAGGAAAAATCAGCAACGCTTTTTTTGGCCAATTTGGAGAAGGTGTGATTACTCGGGAACGGCTCGTAGGTTTTTTAGTGTATTTTCCAGGAAAAATCAGCAACGCTTTTTTTTGGCCAATTTGGAGAAGGTGTGATTACTCGGGAACGGCTCGTAGGTTTTTTAGTGTATTTTCCAGGAAAAATCAGCAAGGTTTTTTTTTGGCCAATTTGGAGAAGGTGTGATTACTCGGGAACGGCTCGTAGGATTTTTAGTGTATTTTCCAGGAAAAATCAGCAACGCTTTTTTTTGGCCAATTTGGAGAAGGTGTGATTACTCGGGAACGGCTCGTAAGATTTTTGATGTTTTTTCCAGGAAAAATCAGCAACGCTTTTTTGGCCAATTTGGAGAAGGTGTGATTACTCGGGAACGGCTCGTAGGATTTTTGATGTTTTTTCCAGGAAAAATCAGCAACACTTTTTTGGCCAATTTGGAGAAGGTGTGATTACTCGGGAACGGCTCGTAGGTTTTTTAGTGTATTTTCCAGGAAAAATCAACAACGCTTTTTTTGGCCAATTTGGATAAGGTGTGATTACTCGGGAACGGCTCGTAGGATTTTTAGTGTATTTTCCAGGAAAAATCAGCAACGCTTTTTTTTGGCCAATTTGGAGAAGGTGTGATTACTCGGGAACGGCTCGTAAGATTTTTGATGTTTTTTCCAGGAAAAATCAGCAACGCTTTTTTTTTGCCAATTTGGAGAAGGTGTGATTACTCGGGAACGGCTCGTAAGATTTTTAGTGTATTTTCCAGGAAAAATCAGCAACGCTTTTTTTGGCCAATTTGGAGAAGGTGTGATTACTCGGGAACGGCTCTCGTAGGATTTTTAGTGTATTTTCCAGGAAAAATCAGCAACGCTTTTTTTTGCCAATTAGAGAAGGTGTGATTACTCGGGAACGGCTCGTAGGATTTTTAGTGTATTTTCAAGGAAAAATCAGCAACGCTTTTTTTGGCCAATTTGGAGAAGCTGTGATTACTCGGGAACGGCTCGTAGGATTTTTAGTGTATTTTCCAGGAAAAATCAGCAACGCTTTTTTTGGCCAATTTGGAGAAGATGGGATTACTCGGGAACTGCTCGTAGGATTTTTAGTGTATTTTCCAGGAAAAATCAACAACGCTTTTTTTTCTAATTTGGAGAAGATGGGATTACTCGGGAACGGCTCGTAAGATTTTTAGTGTATTTTCCAGGAAAAATCAGCAACGCTTTTTTTTCTAATTTGGAGAAGGTGTGATTACTCGGGAACGGCTCGTAGGATTTTAAGTGTAATTTCCAGGAAAAATCAGCAACGCTTTTTTTGGCCAATTTGGAGAAGGTGTGATTACTCGGGAACGGCTCGTAGGTTTTTTAGTGTATTTTCCAGGAAAAATCAGCAACGCTTTTTTTTGGCCAATTTGGAGAAGGTGTGATTACTCGGGAACTGCTCGTAGGATTTTTAGTGTATTTTCCAGGAAAAATCAGCAACGCTTTTTTTGGCCAATTTGGAGAAGGTGTGATTACTCGGGAACGGCTCGTAGGTTTTTTTGATGTATTTTCCAGGAAAAATCAGCAACGCTTTTTTTTGGCCAATTTGGAGAAGGTGTGATTACTCGGGAACGGCTCGTAGGATTTTTAGTGTATTTTCCAGGAAAAATCAGCAATGCTTTTTTTTTGCTAATTTGGAGAAGATGGGATTACTCGGGAACGGCTCGTAGGATTTTTAGTGTAATTTCCAGGAAAAATCAGCAACACTTTTTTTGGCCAATTTGGAGAAGATGGGATTACTCGGGAACGGCTCGTAGGATTTTTAGTGTATTTTCCAGGAAAAATCAGCAACGCTTTTTTTTGGCCAATTTGGAGAAGGTGTGATTACTCGGGAACGGCTCGTAGGATTTTTAGTGTATTTTCCAGGAAAAATCAGCAACGCTTTTTTTTGGCCAATTTGGAGAAGGTGTGATTACTCGGGAACGGCTCGTAGGTTTTTTAGTGTAATTTCCAGGAAAAATCAACAACGCTTTTTTTTGGCCAATTTGGAGAAGCTGTGATTACTCGGGAACGGCTCGTAGGATTTTTAGTGTATTTTCCAGGAAAAATCAACAACGCTTTTTTTGGCCAATTTGGAGAAGGTGTGATTACTCGGGAACGGCTCGTAGGATTTTTAGTGTATTTTCCAGGAAAAATCAGCAAGGTTTTTTTTGGCCAATTTGGAGAAAGTGTGATTACTCGGGAACGGCTCGTAGGTTTTTTAGTGTATTTTCCAGGAAAAATCAGCAACGCTTTTTTTTTGGCCAATTTGTAGAAGGTGTGATTACTCGGGAACGGCTCGTAGGTTTTTTAGTGTATTTTCCAGGAAAAATCAGCAACGCTTTTTTTTGGCCAATTTGGAGAAGATGGGATTACTCGGGAACGGCTCGTAGGATTTTTAGTGTATTTTCCAGGAAAAATCAGCAACACTTTTTTTGGCCAATTTGGAGAAGGTGTGATTACTCGGGAACGGCTCGTAAGATTTTTAGTGTATTTTCCAGGAAAAATCAACAACGCTTTTTTTGGCCAATTTGGAGAAGCTGTGATTACTCGGGAACGGCTCGTAAGATTTTTGATGTATTTTCCAGGAAAAATTAGCAACGCTTTTTTTTGGCCAATTTGGAGAAGATGGGATTACTCGGGAACGGCTCGTAGGTTTTTTAGTGTATTTTTCAGGAAAAATCAGCAACACTTTTTTTGGCCAATTTGGAGAAGGTGTGATTACTCGGGAACGGCTCGTAAGATTTTTAGTGTATTTTCCAGGAAAAATCAGCAACGCTTTTTTTGGCCAATTTGGAGAAGGTGTGATTACTCGGGAACGGCTCGTAGGATTTTTAGTGTATTTTCCAGGAAAAATCAGCAACGCTTTTTTGGCCAATTTGGAGAAGGTGTGATTACTCGGGAACGGCTCGTAAGATTTTTAGTGTATTTTCCAGGAAAAATCAGCAACGCTTTTTTTGGCCAATTTGGAGAAGGTGTGATTACTCGGGAACGGCTCGTAGGTTTTTTTGATGTATTTTCCAGGAAAAATCAGCAACGCTTTTTTTTGGCCAATTTGGAGAAGGTGTGATTACTCGGGAACGGCTCGTAGGATTTTTAGTGTATTTTCCAGGAAAAATCAGCAATGCTTTTTTTTGCTAATTTGGAGAAGATGGGATTACTCGGGAACGGCTCGTAGGATTTTTAGTGTAATTTCCAGGAAAAATCAGCAACACTTTTTTTGGCCAATTTGGAGAAGATGGGATTACTCGGGAACGGCTCGTAGGATTTTTAGTGTATTTTCCAGGAAAAATCAGCAACGCTTTTTTTTGGCCAATTTGGAGAAGGTGTGATTACTCGGGAACTGCTCGTAGGATTTTTAGTGTATTTTCCAGGAAAAATCAGCAACGCTTTTTTTGGCCAATTTGGAGAAGGTGTGATTACTCGGAACCGGCTCGTAGGTTTTTTTGATGTATTTTCCAGGAAAAATCAGCAACGCTTTTTTTTGGCCAATTTGGAGAAGGTGTGATTACTCGGGAACGGCTCGTAGGATTTTTAGTGTATTTTCCAGGAAAAATCAGCAATGCTTTTTTTTTGCTAATTTGGAGAAGATGGGATTACTCGGGAACGGCTCGTAGGATTTTTAGTGTAATTTCCAGGAAAAATCAGCAACACTTTTTTTGGCCAATTTGGAGAAGATGGGATTACTCGGGAACGGCTCGTAGGATTTTTAGTGTATTTTCCAGGAAAAATCAGCAACGCTTTTTTTGGCCAATTTGGAGAAGGTGTGATTACTCGGGAACGGCTCGTAGGATTTTTAGTGTATTTTCCAGGAAAAATGTGCAAGGTTTTTTTTTGGCCAATTTGGAGAAGGTGTGATTACTCGGGAACGGCTCGTAGGATTTTTAGTGTATTTTCCAGGAAAAATCAGCAACGCTTTTTTTTGGCCAATTTGGAGAAGGTGTGATTACTCGGGAACGGCTCGTAGGTTTTTTAGTGTAATTTCCAGGAAAAATCAACAACGCTTTTTTTTTGGCCAATTTGGAGAAGCTGTGATTACTCGGGAACGGCTCGTAGGATTTTTAGTGTATTTTCCAGGAAAAATCAACAACGCTTTTTTTGGCCAATTTGGAGAAGGTGTGATTACTCGGGAACGGCTCGTAGGATTTTTAGTGTATTTTCCAGGAAAAATCAGCAAGGTTTTTTTTTGGCCAATTTGGAGAAAGTGTGATAACTCGGGAACGGCTCGTAGGTTTTTTAGTGTATTTTCCAGGAAAAATCAGCAACGCTTTTTTTTTGGCCAATTTGTAGAAGGTGTGATTACTCGGGAACGGCTCGTAGGTTTTTTAGTGTATTTTCCAGGAAAAATCAGCAACGCTTTTTTTTGGCCAATTTGGAGAAGATGGGATTACTCGGGAACGGCTCGTAGGATTTTTAGTGTATTTTCCAGGAAAAATCAGCAACACTTTTTTTGGCCAATTTGGAGAAGGTGTGATTACTCGGGAACGGCTCGTAAGATTTTTAGTGTATTTTCCAGGAAAAATCAACAACGCTTTTTTTGGCCAATTTGGAGAAGCTGTGATTACTCGGGAACGGCTCGTAAGATTTTTGATGTATTTTCCAGGAAAAATTAGCAACGCTTTTTTTGGCCAATTTGGAGAAGATGGGATTACTCGGGAACGGCTCGTAGGTTTTTTAGTGTATTTTTCAGGAAAAATCAGCAACACTTTTTTTGGCCAATTTGGAGAAGGTGTGATTACTCGGGAACGGCTCGTAAGATTTTTAGTGTATTTTCCAGGAAAAATCAGCAACGCTTTTTTTGGCCAATTTGGAGAAGGTGTGATTACTCGGGAACGGCTCGTAGGATTTTTAGTGTATTTTCCAGGAAAAATCAGCAACGCTTTTTTGGCCAATTTGGAGAAGGTGTGATTACTCGGGAACGGCTCGTAAGATTTTTAGTGTATTTTCCAGGAAAAATCAACAACGCTTTTTTTGGCCAATTTGGAGAAGGTGTGATTACTCGGGAACGGCTCGTAGGATTTTTGATGTATTTTCCAGGAAAAATCAGCAACGCTTTTTTTGGCCAATTTGGAGAAGGTGTGATTACTCGGGAACGGCTCGTAAGATTTTTAGTGTATTTTCCAGGAAAAATCAGCAACGCTTTTTTTGGCCAATTTGGAGAAGGTGTGATTACTCGGGAACGGCTCGTAGGTTTTTTAGTGTATTTTCCAGGAAAAATCAGCAACGCTTTTTTTTCTAATTTGGAGAAGGTGTGATTACTCGGAAACGGCTCGTAAGATTTTTAGTGTATTTTCCAGGAAAAATCAGCAACGCTTTTTTTGGCCAATTTGGAGAAGGTGTGATTACTCGGGAACGGCTCGTAGGATTTTTAGTGTTTTTTCCAGGAAAAATCAGCAACGCTTTTTTTTGGCCAATTTGGAGAAGGTGTGATTACTCGGGAACGGCTCGTAAGATTTTTAGTGTATTTTCCAGGAAAAATCAGCAACGCTTTTTTTTGCCAATTTGGAGAAGGTGTGATTACTCGGGAACGGCTCGTAGGATTTTTAGTGTATTTTCCAGGAAAAATCAGCAACGCTTTTTTTGGCCAATTTGGAGAAGGTGTGATTACTCGGGAACGGCTCGTAGGATTTTTAGTGTAATTTCCAGGAAAAATCAGCAACGCTTTTTTTGGCCATTTTGGAGAAGGTGTGATTACTCGGGAACGGCTCGTAGGTTTTTTAGTGTATTTTCCAGGAAAAATCAACAACGCTTTTTTTGGCCAATTTGGAGAAGATGGGATTACTCGGGAACGGCTCGTAGGTTTTTTAGTGTATTTTCCAGGAAAAATCAACAACGCTTTTTTTGGCCAATTTGGGGAAGGTGTGATTACTCGGGAACGGCTCGTAGGTTTTTTAGTGTATTTTCCAGGAAAAATCAACAACGCTTTTTTTGGCCAATTTGGAGAAGGTGTGATTACTCGGGAACGGCTCGTAGGATTTTTAGTGTATTTTCCAGGAAAAATCAGCAACGCTTTTTTTTGGCCAATTTGGAGAAGATGGGATTACTCGGGAACGGCTCGTAGGATTTTTGATGTTTTTTCCAGGAAAAATCAGCAACGCTTTTTTTTTGGCCAATTTGGAGAAGATGGGATTACTCGGGAACGGCTCGTAGGTTTTTAAGTGTATTTTCCAGGAAAAATCAGCAACGCTTTTTTTTGGCCAATTTGGAGAAGGTGTGATTACTCGGGAACGGCTCGTAAGATTTTTGATGTTTTTTCCAGGAAAAATCAGCAACGCTTTTTTTGGCCAATTTGGAGAAGGTGTGATTACTCGGGAACGGCTCCTAAGATTTTTAGTGTATTTTCCTGGAAAAATCAGCAACGCTTTTTTTGGCCAATTTGGAGAAGGTGTGATTACTCGGGAACGGCTCGTAGGTTTTTTAGTGTATTTTCCAGGAAAAATCAGCAACGCTTTTTTTTGCCAAGTTGGAGAAGGTGTGATTACTCGGGAACGGCTCGTAGGATTTTTAGTGTATTTTCCAGGAAAAATCAGCAACGCTTTTTTTGGCCAATTTGGAGAAGGTGTGATTACTCGGGAACGGCTCGTAAGATTTTTAGTGTATTTTCCAGGAAAAATCAGCAACGCTTTTTTTGGCCAATTTGGAGAAGGTGTGATTACTCGGGAACGGCTCGTAGGTTTTTTAGTGTATTTTCCAGGAAAAATCAGCAACGCTTTTTTTTGGCCAATTTGGAAAAGGTGTGATTACTCGGGAACGGCTCGTAGGTTTTTTAGTGTATTTTCCAGGAAAAATCAGCAACGCTTTTTTTTGGCCAATTTGGAGAAGGTGTGATTACTCGGGAACGGCTCGTAGGTTTTTTAGTGTATTTTCCAGGAAAAATCAGCAACGTTTTTTTTTGGCCAATTTGGAGAAGATGGGATTACTCGGGAACGGCTCGTAGGATTTTTAGTGTATTTTCCAGGAAAAATCAACAACGCTTTTTTTTGGCCAATTTGGAGAAGGTGTGATTACTCGGGAACGGCTCGTAGGATTTTTAGTGTATTTTCCAGGAAAAATCAGCAACGCTTTTTTTGGCCAATTTGGAGAAGGTGTGATTACTCGGGAACGGCTCGTAAGATTTTTAGTGTATTTTCCAGGAAAAATCAGCAACGCTTTTTTTGGCCAATTTGGAGAAGATGGGATTACTCTGGAACTGCTCGTAGGATTTTTAGTGTATTTTCCAGGAAAAATCAACAACGCTTTTTTTGGCCAATTTGGAGAAGCTGTGATTACTCGGGAATGGCTCGTAGGATTTTTAGTGTATTTTCCAGGAAAAATCAGCAACGCTTTTTTTTCTAATTTGGAGAAGATGGGATTACTCGGGAACGGCTCGTAGGTTTTTTAGTGTATTTTCCAGGAAAAATCAACAACGCTTTTTTTTCTAATTTGGAGAAGATGGGATTACTCGGGAACGGCTCGTAAGATTTTTAGTGTTTTTTCCAGGAAAAATCAGCAACGCTTTTTTTGGCCAATTTGGAGAAGATGGGATTACTCGGGAACGGCTCGTAGGTTTTTTAGTGTATTTTCCAGGAAAAATCAGCAACGCTTTTTTTGGCCAATTTGGAGAAGGTGTGATTACTCGGGAACGGCTCGTAAGATTTTTAGTGTATTTTCCAGGAAAAATCAGCAACACTTTTTTTGGCCAATTTGGAGAAGATGGGATTACTCGGGAACGGCTCGTAAGATTTTTGATGTTTTTTCCAGGAAAAATCAGCAACGCTTTTTTTTGGCCAATTTGGAGAAGGTGTGATTACTCGGGAACGGCTCGTAAGATTTCTGATGTTTTTTCCAGGAAAAATCAGCAACGCTTTTTTTGG
>CAMZJU010000080.1:0-123504 GCA_947311025.1 Lypha dubia
AAGGTGTGATTACTCGGGAACGGCTCGTAGGATTTTAAGTGTATTTTCCAGGAAAAATTAGCAACGCTTTTTTTTGCCAATTTGGAGAAGGTGTGATTACTCGGGAACTGCTCGTAGGATTTTTAGTGTATTTTCCAGGAAAAATCAACAACGCTTTTTTTGGCCAATTTGGAGAAGGTGTGATTACTCGGGAACGGCTCGTAGGATTTTTAGTGTATTTTCCAGGAAAAATCAGCAACGCTTTTTTTTCTAATTTGGAGAAGATGGGATTACTCGGGAACGGCTCGTAGGTTTTTTAGTGTATTTTTCAGGAAAAATCAGCAACGCTTTTTTTTGGCCAATTTGGAGAAGGTGTGATTACTCGGGAACGGCTCGTAAGATTTTTAGTGTATTTTCCAGGAAAAATCAGCAACGCTTTTTTTGGCCAATTTGGAGAAGGTGTGATTACTCGGGAACGGCTCGTAGGATTTTTAGTGTATTTTCCAGGAAAAATCAGCAACGCTTTTTTTTCTAATTTGGAGAAGATGGGATTACTCGGGAACGGCTCGTAGGTTTTTTAGTGTAATTTCCAGGAAAAATCAGCAACGCTTTTTTTTCTAATTTGGAGAAGATGGGATTACTCGGGAACGGCTCGTAGGTTTTTTAGTGTAATTTCCAGGAAAAATCAGCAACGCTTTTTTTTTCTAATTTGGAGAAGATGGGATTACTCGGGAACGGCTCGTAGGTTTTTTAGTGTATTTTTCAGGAAAAATCAGCAACGCTTTTTTTTGGCCAATTTGGAGAAGGTGTGATTACTCGGGAACGGCTCGTAGGATTTTTAGTGTATTTTCCAGGAAAAATCAACAACGCTTTTTTTGGCCAATTTGGAGAAGGTGTGATTACTCGGGAACGGCTCGTAGGATTTTAAGTGTATTTTCCAGGAAAAATTAGCAACGCTTTTTTTTGCCAATTTGGAGAAGGTGTGATTACTCGGGAACGGCTCGTAGGATTTTTAGTGTATTTTCCAGGAAAAATCAGCAACGCTTTTTTTTCTAATTTGGAGAAGATGGGATTACTCGGGAACGGCTCGTAGGTTTTTTAGTGTAATTTCCAGGAAAAATCAGCAACGCTTTTTTTTCTAATTTGGAGAAGATGGGATTACTCGGGAACGGCTCGTAGGTTTTTTAGTGTAATTTCCAGGAAAAATCAGCAACGCTTTTTTTTCTAATTTGGAGAAGATGGGATTACTCGGGAACGGCTCGTAGGTTTTTTAGTGTAATTTCCAGGAAAAATCAGCAACGCTTTTTTTTCTAATTTGGAGAAGATGGGATTACTCGGGAACTGCTCGTAGGATTTTTAGTGTATTTTCCAGGAAAAATCAACAACGCTTTTTTTGGCCAATTTGGAGAAGATGGGATTACTCGGGAACGGCTCGTAGGTTTTTTAGTGTATTTTCCAGGAAAAATCAGCAACGCTTTTTTTTGGCCAATTTGGAGAAGGTGTGATTACTCGGAAACGGCTCGTAAGATTTTTGATGTTTTTTCCAGGAAAAATCAGCAACGCTTTTTTTGGCCAATTTGGAGAAGGTGTGATTACTCGGAAACGGCTCGTAAGATTTTTAGTGTATTTTCCAGGAAAAATCAGCAACGCTTTTTTTGGCCAATTTGGAGAAGGTGTGATTACTCGGGAACGGCTCGTAGGATTTTAAGTGTATTTTCCAGGAAAAATCAGCAACGCTTTTTTTGGCCAATTTGGAGAAGGTGTGATTACTCGGGAACGGCTCGTAAGATTTTTGATGTTTTTTCCAGGAAAAATCAGCAACGCTTTTTTTGGCCAATTTGGAGAAGGTGTGATTACTCGGGAACGGCTCGTAAGATTTTTGATGTTTTTTCCAGGAAAAATCAGCAACGCTTTTTTTGGCCAATTTGGAAAAGGTGTGATTACTCGGGAACGGCTCGTAGGATTTTTAGTGTATTTTCCAGGAAAAATCAGCAACGCTTTTTTTGGCCAATTTGGAGAAGATGGGATTACTCGGGAACGGCTCGTAAGATTTTTGATGTTTTTTCCAGGAAAAATCAACAACGCTTTTTTTTCTAATTTGGAGAAGGTGTGATTACTCGGGAACGGCTCGTAGGATTTTAAGTGTAATTTCCAGGAAAAATCAGCAACGCTTTTTTTTGGCCAATTTGGAGAAGGTGGGATTACTCGGGAACGGCTCGTAAGATTTTTAGTGTATTTTCCAGGAAAAATCAGCAACGCTTTTTTTGGCCAATTTGGAGAAGGTGTGATTACTCGGGGACGGCTCGTAAGATTTTTAGTGTATTTTCCAGGAAAAATCAGCAACGCTTTTTTTTGGCCAATTTGGAGAAGATGGGATTACTCGGGAACGGCTCGTAGGATTTTTAGTGTATTTTCCAGGAAAAATCAGCAACGCTTTTTTTGGCCAATTTGGAGAAGGTGTGATTACTCGGGAACTGCTCGTAGGATTTTTAGTGTATTTTCCAGGAAAAATCAACAACGCTTTTTTTTTTGGCCAATTTGGAGAAGGTGTGATTACTCGGGAACGGCTCGTAGGTTTTTTAGTGTATTTTTCAGGAAAAATCAGCAACGCTTTTTTTTGGCCAATTTGGAGAAGGTGTGATTACTCGGGAACTGCTCGTAAGATTTTTAGTGTATTTTCCAGGAAAAATCAGCAACGCTTTTTTTGGCCAATTTGGAGAAGGTGTGATTACTCGGGAACGGCTCGTAGGATTTTTAGTGTATTTTCCAGGAAAAATCAACAACGCTTTTTTTTGGCCAATTTGGAGAAGGTGTGATTACTCGGGAACGGCTCGTAGGATTTTTAGTGTATTTTCCAGGAAAAATCAGCAACGCTTTTTTTGGCCATTTTGGAGAAGGTGTGATTACTCGGGAACGGCTCATAAAATTTTTAATATATTTTCCAGGAAAAATCAGCAACACTTTTTTTGGCCAATTTGGAGAAGATGGGATTACTCGGGAACGGCTCGTAAGATTTTTAGTGTATTTTCCAGGAAAAATCAGCAAGGTTTTTTTTTGGCCAATTTGGAGAAGGTGTGATTACTCGGGAACGGCTCGTAAGATTTTTGATGTTTTTTCCAGGAAAAATCAGCAACGCTTTTTTTTGCCAATTTGGAGAAGGTGTGATTACTCGGGAACGGCTCGTAGGATTTTTAGTGTATTTTCCAGGAAAAATCAACAACGCTTTTTTTGGCCAATTTGGAGAAGGTGTGATTACTCGGGAACGGCTCGTAGGATTTTAAGTGTATTTTCCAGGAAAAATTAGCAACGCTTTTTTTTGCCAATTTGGAGAAGGTGTGATTACTCGGGAACTGCTCGTAGGATTTTTAGTGTATTTTCCAGGAAAAATCAACAACGCTTTTTTTGGCCAATTTGGAGAAGGTGTGATTACTCGGGAACGGCTCGTAGGATTTTTAGTGTATTTTCCAGGAAAAATCAGCAACGCTTTTTTTTCTAATTTGGAGAAGATGGGATTACTCGGGAACGGCTCGTAGGTTTTTTAGTGTATTTTTCAGGAAAAATCAGCAACGCTTTTTTTTGGCCAATTTGGAGAAGGTGTGATTACTCGGGAACGGCTCGTAAGATTTTTAGTGTATTTTCCAGGAAAAATCAGCAACGCTTTTTTTGGCCAATTTGGAGAAGGTGTGATTACTCGGGAACGGCTCGTAGGATTTTTAGTGTATTTTCCAGGAAAAATCAGCAACGCTTTTTTTTCTAATTTGGAGAAGATGGGATTACTCGGGAACGGCTCGTAGGTTTTTTAGTGTAATTTCCAGGAAAAATCAGCAACGCTTTTTTTTCTAATTTGGAGAAGATGGGATTACTCGGGAACGGCTCGTAGGTTTTTTAGTGTAATTTCCAGGAAAAATCAGCAACGCTTTTTTTTCTAATTTGGAGAAGATGGGATTACTCGGGAACGGCTCGTAGGTTTTTTAGTGTATTTTTCAGGAAAAATCAGCAACGCTTTTTTTTGGCCAATTTGGAGAAGGTGTGATTACTCGGGAACGGCTCGTAGGATTTTTAGTGTATTTTCCAGGAAAAATCAGCAACGCTTTTTTTTGGCCAATTTGGAGAAGGTGTGATAACTCGGGAACTGCTCGTAGGATTTTTAGTGTATTTTCCAGGAAAAATCAGAAACGCTTTTTTTTCTAATTTGGAGAAGATGGGATTACTCGGGAACGGCTCGTAGGTTTTTTAGTGTATTTTTCAGGAAAAATCAGCAACGCTTTTTTTTGGCCAATTTGGAGAAGGTGTGATTACTCGGGAACGGCTCGTAAGATTTTTAGTGTATTTTCCAGGAAAAATCAGCAACGCTTTTTTTGGCCAATTTGGAGAAGGTGTGATTACTCGGGAACGGCTCGTAGGATTTTTAGTGTATTTTCCAGGAAAAATCAGCAACGCTTTTTTTTCTAATTTGGAGAAGATGGGATTACTCGGGAACGGCTCGTAGGTTTTTTAGTGTAATTTCCAGGAAAAATCAGCAACGCTTTTTTTTGGCCAATTTGGAGAAGATGGGATTACTCGGGAACGGCTCGTAGGATTTTTAGTGTATTTTCCAGGAAAAATCAGCAACGCTTTTTTTGGCCAATTTGGAGAAGGTGTGATTACTCGGGAACGGCTCGTAGGATTTTTAGTGTATTTTCCAGGAAAAATCAGCAACGCTTTTTTTTGGCCAATTTGGAGAAGGTGTGATTACTCGGGACGGCTCGTAAAATTTTTAGTGTATTTTCCAGGAAAAATCAGCAACGCTTTTTTTGGCCAATTTGGAGAAGGTGTGATTACTCGGGAACGGCTCCAAGGATTTTTAGTGTATTTTCCAGGAAAAATCAGCAACGCTTTTTTTTGGCCAATTTGGAGAAGGTGTGATTACTCGGGAACGGCTCGTATAATTTTTAGTGTATTTTCCAGGAAAAATCAGCAACGCTTTTTTTGGCCAATTTGGAGAAGGTGTGATTACTCGGGAACGGCTCGTAGGTTTTTTGATGTATTTTCCAGGAAAAATCAGCAACGTTTTTTTTTTGGCCAATTTGGAGAAGATTGGATTACTCGGGAACGGCTCGTAGGATTTTTAGTGTATTTTTCAGGAAAAATCAGCAACGCTTTTTTTTGGCCAATTTGGAGAAGATGGGATTACTCGGGAACGGCTCGTAGGATTTTTGATGTATTTTCCAGGAAAAATCAGCAACGCTTTTTTTGGCCAATTTGGAGAAGGTGTGATTACTCGGGAACGGCTCATAAAATTTTTAATATATTTTCCAGGAAAAATCAGCAACGCTTTTTTTTGGCCAATTTGGAGAAGGTGTGATTACTCGGAAACGGCTCGTAAGATTTTTAGTGTATTTTCCAGGAAAAATCAGCAACGTTTTTTTTGGCCAATTTGGAGAAGATGTGATTACTCGGGAACGGCTCGTAAGATTTTTGATGTTTTTTCCAGGAAAAATCAGCAACGCTTTTTTTGGCCAATTTGGAGAAGGTGTGATTACTCGGGAACTGCTCGTAGGATTTTTAGTGTATTTTCCAGGAAAAATGTGCAACGCTTTTTGTGGCCAATTTGGAGAAGGTGTGATTACTCGGGAACTGCTCGTAGGATTTTTAGTGTATTTTCCAGGA
Organism: Lypha dubia; assembly: GCA_947311025.1. Lineage (NCBI taxonomy): Eukaryota > Metazoa > Arthropoda > Insecta > Diptera > Tachinidae > Lypha > Lypha dubia. Next base: position 5,629 of record CAMZJU010000080.1, read on the forward strand.
AAAATCAACAACGCTTTTTTTGGCCAATTTGGAGAAAGTGTGATTACTCGGAAACGGCTCGTAGGTTTTTTAGTGTATTTTCCAGGAAAAATCAGCAACGCTTTTTTTTGGCCAATTTGGAGAAGATGGGATTACTCGGGAACGGCTCGTAGGATTTTTAGTGTATTTTCCAGGAAAAATCAACAACGCTTTTTTTGGCCAATTTGGAGAAGGTGTGATTACTCGGGAACGGCTCGTAGGATTTTTGATGTTTTTTCCAGGAAAAATCAGCAACGCTTTTTTTTGCCAATTTGGAGAAGGTGTGATTACTCGGGAACGGCTCGTAGGTTTTTTAGTGTATTTTCCAGGAAAAATCAGCAACGCTTTTTTTTGGCCAATTTGGAGAAGGTGTGATTACTCGGGAACGGCTCGTAGGTTTTTTAGTGTATTTTCCAGGAAAAATCAGCAACGCTTTTTTTGGCCAATTTGGAGAAGATGGGATTACTCGGGAACTGCTCGTAGGATTTTTAGTGTATTTTCCAGGAAAAATCAGCAACGCTTTTTTTTGCCAATTTGGAGAAGATGGGATTACTCGGGAACGGCTCGTAGGATTTTTAGTGTATTTTCCAGGAAAAATCAGCAACGCTTTTTTTGGCCAATTTGGAGAAGGTGTGATTACTCGGAACGGCTCGTAGGATTTTTAGTGTATTTTCCAGGAAAAATCAGCAACGCTTTTTTTTGGCCAATTTGGAGAAGGTGTGATTACTCGGGAACGGCTCATAAAATTTTTAATATATTTTCCAGGAAAAATCAGCAACGCTTTTTTTTGCCAATTTGGAGAAGGTGTGATTACTCGGGAACGGCTCGTAGGATTTTTAGTGTATTTTCCAGGAAAAATCAGCAACGCTTTTTTTTGGCCAATTTGGAGAAGGTGTGATTACTCGGGAACGGCTCGTAAGATTTTTGATGTTTTTTCCAGGAAAAATCAGCAACCCTTTTTTTTGGCCAATTTGGAGAAGGTGTGATTACTCGGGAACTGCTCGTAGGATTTTTAGTGTATTTTCCAGGAAAAATCAGCAACGCTTTTTTTTGGCCAATTTGGAGAAGGTGTGATTACTCGGGAATGGCTCGTAGGATTTTTAGTGTATTTTCCAGGAAAAATCAGCAAGGTTTTTTTTTCTAATTTGGAGAAGATGTGATTACTCGGGAACGGCTCGTAGGTTTTTTAGTGTATTTTCCAGGAAAAATCAACAACGCTTTTTTTGGCCAATTTGGAGAAGGTGTGATTACTCGGAAAAGGCTCGTAGGTTTTTTAGTGTATTTTCCAGGAAAAATCAACAACGCTTTTTTTGGCCAATTTGGAGAAGGTGTGATTACTCGGGAACGGCTCGTAGGTTTTTTAGTGTATTTTCCAGGAAAAATCAGCAACGCTTTTTTTGGCCAATTTGGAGAAGGTGTGATTACTCGGGAACGGCTCGTAGGATTTTTAGTGTATTTTCCTGGAAAAATCAACAACGCTTTTTTTGGCCAATTTGGAGAAGGTGTGATTACTCGGGAACGGCTCGTAGGATTTTTGATGTTTTTTCCAGGAAAAATCAGCAACGCTTTTTTTTGCCAATTTGGAGAAGGTGTGATTACTCGGGAACGGCTCGTAGGTTTTTTAGTGTATTTTCCAGGAAAAATCAGCAACGCTTTTTTTTGGCCAATTTGGAGAAGGTGTGATTACTCGGAACGGCTCGTAGGTTTTTTAGTGTATTTTCCAGGAAAAATCAGCAACGCTTTTTTTGGCCAATTTGGAGAAGATGGGATTACTCGGGAACTGCTCGTAGGATTTTTAGTGTATTTTCCAGGAAAAATCAGCAACGCTTTTTTTTGCCAATTTGGAGAAGATGGGATTACTCGGGAACGGCTCGTAGGATTTTTAGTGTATTTTTCAGGAAAAATCAGCAACGCTTTTTTTTTGGCCAATTTGGAGAAGATGGGATTACTCGGGAACGGCTCGTAGGATTTTTGATGTATTTTCCAGGAAAAATCAGCAACGCTTTTTTTGGCCAATTTGGAGAAGGTGTGATTACTCGGAAACGGCTCGAAGGTTTTTTAGTGTATTTTCCAGGAAAAATCAGCAACGCTTTTTTTTGGCCAATTTGGAGAAGATGGGATTACTCGGGAACGGCTCGTAGGATTTTTAGTGTATTTTCCAGGAAAAATCAACAACGCTTTTTTTGGCCAATTTGGAGAAGGTGTGATTACTCGGGAACGGCTCGTAAGATTTTTAGTGTATTTTCCAGGAAAAATCAGCAACGTTTTTTTTTTGGCCAATTTGGAGAAGATGTGATTACTCGGGAACGGCTCGTAAGATTTTTGATGTTTTTTCCAGGAAAAATCAGCAACGCTTTTTTTGGCCAATTTGGAGAAGGTGTGATTACTCGGGAACTGCTCGTAGGATTTTTAGTGTATTTTCCAGGAAAAATGTGCAACGCTTTTTGTGGCCAATTTGGAGAAGGTGTGATTACTCGGGAACTGCTCGTAGGATTTTTAGTGTATTTTCCAGGAAAAATCAACAACGCTTTTTTTGGCCAATTTGGAGAAAGTGTGATTACTCGGAAACGGCTCGAAGGTTTTTTAGTGTATTTTCCAGGAAAAATCAGCAACGCTTTTTTTTGGCCAATTTGGAGAAGATGGGATTACTCGGGAACGGCTCGTAGGATTTTTAGTGTATTTTCCAGGAAAAATCAACAACGCTTTTTTTGGCCAATTTGGAGAAGGTGTGATTACTCGGGAACGGCTCGTAGGATTTTTGATGTTTTTTCCAGGAAAAATCAGCAACGCTTTTTTTTGCTAATTTGGAGAAGGTGTGATTACTCGGGAACGGCTCGTAGGTTTTTTAGTGTATTTTCCAGGAAAAATCAGCAACGCTTTTTTTTGGCCAATTTGGAGAAGGTGTGATTACTCGGGAACGGCTCGTAGGTTTTTTAGTGTATTTTCCAGGAAAAATCAGCAACGCTTTTTTTGGCCAATTTGGAGAAGATGGGATTACTCGGGAACTGCTCGTAGGATTTTTAGTGTATTTTCCAGGAAAAATCAGCAACGCTTTTTTTTGCCAATTTGGAGAAGATGGGATTACTCGGGAACGGCTCGTAGGATTTTTAGTGTATTTTCCAGGAAAAATCAGCAACGCTTTTTTTGGCCAATTTGGAGAAGGTGTGATTACTCGGGAACGGCTCGTAGGATTTTTAGTGTATTTTCCAGGAAAAATCAGCAACGCTTTTTTTTGGCCAATTTGGAGAAGGTGTGATTACTCGGGAACGGCTCATAAAATTTTTAATATATTTTCCAGGAAAAATCAGCAACGCTTTTTTTTGCCAATTTGGAGAAGGTGTGATTACTCGGGAACGGCTCGTAGGATTTTTAGTGTATTTTCCAGGAAAAATCAGCAACGCTTTTTTTTGGCCAATTTGGAGAAGGTGTGATTACTCGGGAACGGCTCGTAAGATTTTTGATGTTTTTTCCAGGAAAAATCAGCAACGCTTTTTTTTGGCCAATTTGGAGAAGGTGTGATTACTCGGGAACTGCTCGTAGGATTTTTAGTGTATTTTCCAGGAAAAATCAGCAACGCTTTTTTTTGGCCAATTTGGAGAAGGTGTGATTACTCGGGAATGGCTCGTAGGATTTTTAGTGTATTTTCCAGGAAAAATCAGCAAGGTTTTTTTTTCTAATTTGGAGAAGATGTGATTACTCGGGAACGGCTCGTAGGTTTTTTAGTGTATTTTCCAGGAAAAATCAACAACGCTTTTTTTGGCCAATTTGGAGAAGGTGTGATTACTCGGAAAAGGCTCGTAGGTTTTTTAGTGTATTTTCCAGGAAAAATCAACAACGCTTTTTTTGGCCAATTTGGAGAAGGTGTGATTACTCGGGAACTGCTCGTAGGATTTTTAGTGTATTTTCCAGGAAAAATCAACAACGCTTTTTTTGGCCAATTTGGAGAAAGTGTGATTACTCGGAAACGGCTCGTAGGTTTTTTAGTGTATTTTCCAGGAAAAATCAGCAACGCTTTTTTTTGGCCAATTTGGAGAAGATGGGATTACTCGGGAACGGCTCGTAGGATTTTTAGTGTATTTTCCAGGAAAAATCAACAACGCTTTTTTTGGCCAATTTGGAGAAGGTGTGATTACTCGGGAACGGCTCGTAGGATTTTTGATGTTTTTTCCAGGAAAAATCAGCAACGCTTTTTTTTGCCAATTTGGAGAAGGTGTGATTACTCGGGAACGGCTCGTAGGTTTTTTAGTGTATTTTCCAGGAAAAATCAGCAACGCTTTTTTTTGGCCAATTTGGAGAAGGTGTGATTACTCGGGAACGGCTCGTAGGTTTTTTAGTGTATTTTCCAGGAAAAATCAGCAACGCTTTTTTTGGCCAATTTGGAGAAGATGGGATTACTCGGGAACTGCTCGTAGGATTTTTAGTGTATTTTCCAGGAAAAATCAGCAACGCTTTTTTTTGCCAATTTGGAGAAGATGGGATTACTCGGGAACGGCTCGTAGGATTTTTAGTGTATTTTCCAGGAAAAATCAGCAACGCTTTTTTTGGCCAATTTGGAGAAGGTGTGATTACTCGGGAACGGCTCGTAGGATTTTTAGTGTATTTTCCAGGAAAAATCAGCAACGCTTTTTTTTGGCCAATTTGGAGAAGGTGTGATTACTCGGGAACGGCTCATAAAATTTTTAATATATTTTCCAGGAAAAATCAGCAACGCTTTTTTTTGCCAATTTGGAGAAGGTGTGATTACTCGGGAACGGCTCGTAGGATTTTTAGTGTATTTTCCAGGAAAAATCAGCAACGCTTTTTTTTGGCCAATTTGGAGAAGGTGTGATTACTCGGGAACGGCTCGTAAGATTTTTGATGTTTTTTCCAGGAAAAATCAGCAACGCTTTTTTTTGGCCAATTTGGAGAAGGTGTGATTACTCGGGAACTGCTCGTAGGATTTTTAGTGTATTTTCCAGGAAAAATCAGCAACGCTTTTTTTTGGCCAATTTGGAGAAGGTGTGATTACTCGGGAATGGCTCGTAGGATTTTTAGTGTATTTTCCAGGAAAAATCAGCAAGGTTTTTTTTTCTAATTTGGAGAAGATGTGATTACTCGGGAACGGCTCGTAGGTTTTTTAGTGTATTTTCCAGGAAAAATCAACAACGCTTTTTTTGGCCAATTTGGAGAAGGTGTGATTACTCGGAAAAGGCTCGTAGGTTTTTTAGTGTATTTTCCAGGAAAAATCAACAACGCTTTTTTTGGCCAATTTGGAGAAGGTGTGATTACTCGGGAACGGCTCGTAGGTTTTTTAGTGTATTTTCCAGGAAAAATCAGCAACGCTTTTTTTGGCCAATTTGGAGAAGGTGTGATTACTCGGGAACGGCTCGTAGGATTTTTAGTGTATTTTCCTGGAAAAATCAACAACGCTTTTTTTGGCCAATTTGGAGAAGGTGTGATTACTCGGGAACGGCTCGTAGGATTTTTGATGTTTTTTCCAGGAAAAATCAGCAACGCTTTTTTTTGCCAATTTGGAGAAGGTGTGATTACTCGGGAACGGCTCGTAGGTTTTTTAGTGTATTTTCCAGGAAAAATCAGCAACGCTTTTTTTGGCCAATTTGGAGAAGATGGGATTACTCGGGAACTGCTCGTAGGATTTTTAGTGTATTTTCCAGGAAAAATCAGCAACGCTTTTTTTTGCCAATTTGGAGAAGATGGGATTACTCGGGAACGGCTCGTAGGATTTTTAGTGTATTTTTCAGGAAAAATCAGCAACGCTTTTTTTTGGCCAATTTGGAGAAGATGGGATTACTCGGGAACGGCTCGTAGGATTTTTGATGTATTTTCCAGGAAAAATCAGCAACGCTTTTTTTGGCCAATTTGGAGAAGGTGTGATTACTCGGGAACGGCTCATAAAATTTTTAATATATTTTCCAGGAAAAATCAGCAACGCTTTTTTTTGGCCAATTTGGAGAAGGTGTGATTACTCGGAAACGGCTCGTAAGATTTTTAGTGTATTTTCCAGGAAAAATCAGCAACGTTTTTTTTTTGGCCAATTTGGAGAAGATGTGATTACTCGGGAACGGCTCCTAAGATTTTTGATGTTTTTTCCAGGAAAAATCAGCAACGCTTTTTTTGGCCAATTTGGAGAAGGTGTGATTACTCGGGAACTGCTCGTAGGATTTTTAGTGTATTTTCCAGGAAAAATGTGCAACGCTTTTTGTGGCCAATTTGGAGAAGGTGTGATTACTCGGGAACTGCTCGTAGGATTTTTAGTGTATTTTCCAGGAAAAATCAACAACGCTTTTTTTGGCCAATTTGGAGAAAGTGTGATTACTCGGAAACGGCTCGTAGGTTTTTTAGTGTATTTTCCAGGAAAAATCAGCAACGCTTTTTTTTGGCCAATTTGGAGAAGATGGGATTACTCGGGAACGGCTCGTAGGATTTTTAGTGTATTTTCCAGGAAAAATCAACAACGCTTTTTTTGGCCAATTTGGAGAAGGTGTGATTACTCGGGAACGGCTCGTAGGATTTTTGATGTTTTTTCCAGGAAAAATCAGCAACGCTTTTTTTTGCTAATTTGGAGAAGGTGTGATTACTCGGGAACGGCTCGTAGGTTTTTTAGTGTATTTTCCAGGAAAAATCAGCAACGCTTTTTTTTGGCCAATTTGGAGAAGGTGTGATTACTCGGGAACGGCTCGTAGGTTTTTTAGTGTATTTTCCAGGAAAAATCAGCAACGCTTTTTTTGGCCAATTTGGAGAAGATGGGATTACTCGGGAACTGCTCGTAGGATTTTTAGTGTATTTTCCAGGAAAAATCAGCAACGCTTTTTTTTGCCAATTTGGAGAAGATGGGATTACTCGGGAACGGCTCGTAGGATTTTTAGTGTATTTTCCAGGAAAAATCAGCAACGCTTTTTTTGGCCAATTTGGAGAAGGTGTGATTACTCGGGAACGGCTCGTAGGATTTTTAGTGTATTTTCCAGGAAAAATCAGCAACGCTTTTTTTTGGCCAATTTGGAGAAGGTGTGATTACTCGGGAACGGCTCATAAAATTTTTAATATATTTTCCAGGAAAAATCAGCAACGCTTTTTTTTGCCAATTTGGAGAAGGTGTGATTACTCGGGAACGGCTCGTAGGATTTTTAGTGTATTTTCCAGGAAAAATCAGCAACGCTTTTTTTTGGCCAATTTGGAGAAGGTGTGATTACTCGGGAACGGCTCGTAAGATTTTTGATGTTTTTTCCAGGAAAAATCAGCAACGCTTTTTTTTGGCCAATTTGGAGAAGGTGTGATTACTCGGGAACTGCTCGTAGGATTTTTAGTAAATTTTCCAGGAAAAATCAGCAACGCTTTTTTTTGGCCAATTTGGAGAAGGTGTGATTACTCGGGAATGGCTCGTAGGATTTTTAGTGTATTTTCCAGGAAAAATCAGCAAGGTTTTTTTTTCTAATTTGGAGAAGATGTGATTACTCGGGAACGGCTCGTAGGTTTTTTAGTGTATTTTCCAGGAAAAATCAACAACGCTTTTTTTGGCCAATTTGGAGAAGGTGTGATTACTCGGAAAAGGCTCGTAGGTTTTTTAGTGTATTTTCCAGGAAAAATCAACAACGCTTTTTTTGGCCAATTTGGAGAAGGTGTGATTACTCGGGAACGGCTCGTAGGTTTTTTAGTGTATTTTCCAGGAAAAATCAGCAACGCTTTTTTTGGCCAATTTGGAGAAGGTGTGATTACTCGGGAACGGCTCGTAAGATTTTTAGTGTATTTTCCAGGAAAAATCAGCAACGCTTTTTTTTGGCCAATTTGGAGAAGGTGTGATTACTCGGGAACGGCTCGTAGGTTTTTTAGTGTATTTTCCAGGAAAAATCAGCAACGCTTTTTTTTGGCCAATTTGGAGAAGGTGTGATTACTCGGGAACTGCTCGTAGGATTTTTAGTGTATTTTCCAGGAAAAATCAGCAACGCTTTTTTTTCTAATTTGGAGAAGGTGTGATTACTCGGGAACGGCTCGTAGGATTTTTTGTGTATTTTCCAGGAAAAATCAGCAACGCTTTTTTTTGCCAATTTGGAGAAGGTGTGATTACTCGGGAACTGCTCGTAGGATTTTTAGTGTATTTTCCAGGAAAAATCAGCAACGCTTTTTTTGGCCAATTTGGAGAAGGTGTGATTACTCGGGAACGGCTCGTAGGATTTTTAGTGTAATTTCCAGGAAAAATCAGCAACGCTTTTTTTGGCCAATTTGGAGAAGGTGTGATTACTCGGGAACGGCTCGTAAGATTTTTGATGTTTTTTCCAGGAAAAATCAGCAACGCTTTTTTTTTGGCCAATTTGGAGAAGATGGGATTACTCGGGAACGGCTCGTAAGATTTTAAGTGTATTTTCCAGGAAAAATTAGCTACGCTTTTTTTGGCCAATTTGGAGAAGGTGTGATTACTCGGGAACGGCTCGTAAGATTTTTAGTGTATTTTCCAGGAAAAATCAACAACGCTTTTTTTGGCCAATTTGGAGAAGATGGGATTACTCGGGAACGGCTCGTAAGATTTTTAGTGTATTTTCCAGGAAAAATCAACAAGGTTTTTTTTTGGCCAATTTGGAGAAGGTGTGATTACTCGGGAACGGCTCGTAGGTTTTTTAGTGTATTTTCCAGGAAAAATCAGCAACGCTTTTTTTTTCTAATTTGGAGAAGATGGGATTACTCGGGAACGGCTCGTAGGATTTTTAGTGTATTTTCCAGGAAAAATCAGCAACGCTTTTTTTTGGCCAATTTGGAGAAGGTGTGATTACTCGGGAACGGCTCGTAGGATTTTTAGTGTAATTTCCAGGAAAAATCAGCAACACTTTTTTTGGCCAATTTGGAGAAGATGGGATTACTCGGGAACGGCTCGTAGGATTTTTGATGTTTTTTCCAGGAAAAATCAGCAACGCTTTTTTTGGCCAATTTGGAGAAGGTGTGATTACTCGGGAACGGCTCGTAAGATTTTTGATGTTTTTTCCAGGAAAAATCAGCAACGCTTTTTTTGGCCAATTTGGGAACTGCTCGTAGGATTTTTAGTGTATTTTCCAGGAAAAATCAGCAACGCTTTTTTTTGGCCAATTTGGAGAAGGTGTGATTACTCGGGAACGGCTCGTAGGATTTTTAGTGTATTTTCCAGGAAAAATCAGCAACGCTTTTTTTTCTTATTTGGAGAAGATGGGATTACTCGGGAACGGCTCGTAGGTTTTTTAGTGTATTTTCCAGGAAAAATCAGCAACGCTTTTTTTCTAATTTGGAGAAGGTGTGATTACTCGGGAACGGCTCGTAAGATTTTTGATGTTTTTTCCAGGAAAAATCAGCAACGTTTTTTTTTGCCAATTTGGAGAAGGTGTGATTACTCGGGAACGGCTCGTAGGATTTTTAGTGTATTTTCCAGGAAAAATCAGCAACGCTTTTTTTGGCCAATTTGGAGAAGGTGTGATTACTCGGGAACGGCTCGTAGGATTTTTAGTGTATTTTCCAGGAAAAATGTGCAACGCTTTTTTTGGCCAATTTGGAGAAGGTGTGATTACTCGGGAACGGCTCGTAGAATTTTTAGTGTATTTTCCAGGAAAAATCAACAACGCTTTTTTTGGCCAATTTGGAGAAGGTGTGATTACTCGGGAACGGCTCGTAAGATTTTTAGTGTATTTTCCAGGAAAAATCAGCAACGCTTTTTTTTTGCCAATTTGGAGAAGGTGTGATTACTCGGGAACGGCTCTTAGGTTTTTTAGTGTATTTTCCAGGAAAAATCAGCAACGCTTTTTTTTTGCCAATTTGGAGAAGGTGTGATTACTCGGGAACGGCTCTTAGGTTTTTTAGTGTATTTTCCAGGAAAAATCAGCAACGCTTTTTTTGGCCAATTTGGAGAAGGTGTGATTACTCGGGAACGGCTCGTAGGTTTTTTAGTGTATTTTCCAGGAAAAATCAGCAACGCTTTTTTTGGCCAATTTGGAGAAGATGGGATTACTCGGGAACGGCTCGTAGGATTTTTAGTGTATTTTCCAGGAAAAATCAGCAACGCTTTTTTTTGGTAATTTGGAGAAGGTGTGATTACTCGGGAACGGCTCGTAGGATTTTTAGTGTATTTTCCAGGAAAAATCAGCAAAGTTTTTTTTTGGCCAATTTGGAGAAGGTGTGATTACTCGGGAACGGCTCGTAGGATTTTTAGTGTATTTTCCAGGAAAAATCAACAACGCTTTTTTTGGCCAATTTGGAGAAGCTGTGATTACTCGGGAACGGCTCGTAGGATTTTTAGTGCATTTTTCAGGAAAAATCAGCAACGCTTTTTTTGGCCAATTTGGAGAAGGTGTGATTACTCGGGAACGGCTCGTAAGATTTTTAGTGTATTTTCCAGGAAAAATGTGCAACGCTTTTTTTGGAAAATTTGGAGAAGCTGTGATTACTCGGGAACGGCTCGTAGGATTTTTAGTGTATTTTTCAGGAAAAATCAGCAACGCTTTTTTTGGCCAATTTGGAGAAGGTGTGATTACTCGGGAACGGCTCGTAAGATTTTTAGTGTATTTTCCAGGAAAAATCAGCAACGCTTTTTTTTGCCAATTTGGAGAAAGTGTGATTACTCCGAAACGGCTCGTAAGATTTTTAGTGTATTTTCCAGGAAAAATGTGCAACGCTTTTTTTTTGGCCAATTTGGAGAAGGTGTGATTACTCGGGAACGGCTCGTAAGATTTTTAGTGTATTTTCCAGGAAAAATCAGCAACGCTTTTTTTGGCCAATTTGGAGAAGGTGTGATTACTCGGGAACGGCTCGTAGGATTTTTAGTGTTTTTTCCAGGAAAAATCAGCAACACTTTTTTTTGGCCAATTTGGAGAAGGTGTGATTACTCGGGAACGGCTCGTAGGTTTTTTAGTGTATTTTCCAGGAAAAATCAGCAACGCTTTTTTTTGCCAATTTGGAGAAGGTGTGATTACTCGGGAACGGCTCGTAGGATTTTTAGTGTATTTTCCAGGAAAAATCAACAACGCTTTTTTTGGCCAATTTGGAGAAGCTGTGATTACTCGGGAACGGCTCGTAGGATTTTTAGTGTATTTTTCAGGAAAAATCAGCAACGCTTTTTTTGGCCAATTTGGAGAAGCTGTGATTACTCGGGAACGGCTCGTAGGATTTTTAGTGTATTTTTAAGGAAAAATCAGCAACGCTTTTTTTGGCCAATTTGGAGAAGGTGTGATTACTCGGGAACGGCTCGTAAGATTTTTAGTGTATTTTCCAGGAAAAATCAGCAACGCTTTTTTTTGCCAATTTGGAGAAAGTGTGATTACTCCGGAACGGCTCGTAAGATTTTTAGTGTATTTTCCAGGAAAAATGTGCAACGCTTTTTTTTTCTAATTTGGAGAAGGTGGATTACTCGGGAACGGCTCGTAGGATTTTTAGTGTATTTTCCAGGAAAAATCAGCAACGCTTTTTTTGGCCAATTTGGAGAAGATGGGATTACTCGGGAACGGCTCGTAGGATTTTTGATGTTTTTTCCAGGAAAAATCAGCAACGCTTTTTTTGGCCAATTTGGAGAAGGTGTGATTACTCGGGAACGGCTCGTAGAATTTTTAGTGTATTTTTCAGGAAAAATCAGCAACGCTTTTTTTGGCCAATTTGGAGAAGATGTGATTACTCGGGAACGGCTCGTAAGATTTTTAGTGTATTTTCCAGGAAAAATCAACAACGCTTTTTTTTGGCCAATTTGGAGAAGGTGTGATTACTCGGGAACGGCTCGTAGGTTTTTTAGTGTATTTTCCAGGAAAAATCAGCAACGCTTTTTTTTGGCCAATTTGGAGAAGGTGTGATTACTCGGGAACGGCTCGTAGGTTTTTTAGTGTATTTTCCAGGAAAAATCAGCAAGGTTTTTTTTTGGCCAATTTGGAGAAGGTGTGATTACTCGGGAACGGCTCGTAGGTTTTTTAGTGTATTTTTCAGGAAAAATCAGCAACGCTTTTTTTTGGCCAATTTGGAGAAGATGGGATTACTCGGGAACTGCTCGTAAGATTTTTAGTGTATTTTCCAGGAAAAATCAGCAACGCTTTTTTTGGCCAATTTGGAGAAGGTGTGATTACTCGGGAACGGCTCGTAGGATTTTTAGTGTATTTTCCAGGAAAAATCAGCAACGCTTTTTTTTCTAATTTGGAGAAGATGGGATTACTCGGGAACGGCTCGTAGGATTTTTAGTGTATTTTTCAGGAAAAATCAGCAACGCTTTTTTTTGCCAATTTGGAGAAAGTGTGATTACTCCGGAACGGCTCGTAAGATTTTTAGTGTATTTTCCAGGAAAAATGTGCAACGCTTTTTTTTTCTAATTTGGAGAAGGTGTGATTACTCGGGAACGGCTCGTAGGATTTTTAGTGTATTTTCCAGGAAAAATCAGCAACGCTTTTTTTGGCCAATTTGGAGAAGATGGGATTACTCGGGAACGGCTCGTAGGATTTTTGATGTTTTTTCCAGGAAAAATCAGCAACGCTTTTTTTGGCCAATTTGGAGAAGGTGTGATTACTCGGGAACGGCTCGTAGAATTTTTAGTGTATTTTTCAGGAAAAATCAGCAACGCTTTTTTTGGCCAATTTGGAGAAGATGTGATTACTCGGGAACGGCTCGTAAGATTTTTAGTGTAATTTCCAGGAAAAATCAGCAAGGTTTTTTTTTGGCCAATTTGGAGATGGTGTGATTACTCGGGAACGGCTCGTAGGATTTTTGATGTTTTTTCCAGGAAAAATCAGCAACGCTTTTTTTGGCCAATTTGGAGAAGGTGTGATTACTCGGGAACGGCTCGTAGAATTTTTAGTGTATTTTTCAGGAAAAATCATCAACGCTTTTTTTGGCCAATTTGGAGAAGATGTGATTACTCGGGAACGGCTCGTAAGATTTTTAGTGTATTTTCCAGGAAAAATCAACAACGCTTTTTTTTGGCCAATTTGGAGAAGGTGTGATTACTCGGGAACGGCTCGTAGGTTTTTTAGTGTATTTTCCAGGAAAAATCAGCAACGCTTTTTTTTGGCCAATTTGGAGAAGGTGTGATTACTCGGGAACGGCTCGTAGGTTTTTTAGTGTATTTTCCAGGAAAAATCAGCAAGGTTTTTTTTTGGCCAATTTGGAGAAGGTGTGATTACTCGGGAACGGCTCGTAGGTTTTTTAGTGTATTTTTCAGGAAAAATCAGCAACGCTTTTTTTTGGCCAATTTGGAGAAGATGGGATTACTCGGGAACTGCTCGTAAGATTTTTAGTGTATTTTCCAGGAAAAATCAGCAACGCTTTTTTTGGCCAATTTGGAGAAGGTGTGATTACTCGGGAACGGCTCGTAGGATTTTTAGTGTATTTTCCAGGAAAAATCAGCAACGCTTTTTTTTCTAATTTGGAGAAGATGGGATTACTCGGGAACGGCTCGTAAGATTTTTAGTGTATTTTCCAGGAAAAATCAGCAACGCTTTTTTTTGGCCAATTTGGAGAAGGTGTGATTACTCGGGAACGGCTCGTAGGATTTTTAGTGTAATTTCCAGGAAAAATCAGCAACGCTTTTTTTTTGCTAATTTGGAGAAGATGGGATTACTCGGGAACGGCTCGTAGGTTTTTAAGTGTATTTTTCAGGAAAAATCAGCAACGCTTTTTTTGGCCAATTTGGAGAAGGTGTGATTACTCGGGAACGGCTCGTAAGATTTTTGATGTTTTTTCCAGGAAAAATCAGCAACGCTTTTTTTTGGCCAATTTGGAGATGGTGTGATTACTCGGGAACGGCTCGTAGGATTTTTAGTGTATTTTTCAGGAAAAATCAGCAACGCTTTTTTTTGGCCAATTTGGAGAAGGTGTGATTACTCGGGAACGGCTCGTAGGATTTTTAGTGTAATTTCCAGGAAAAATCAGCAACGCTTTTTTTGGCCAATTTGGAGAAGGTGTGATTACTCGGGAACGGCTCGTAGGATTTTTAGTGTATTTTCCAGGAAAAATGTGCAACGCTTTTTTTGGCCAATTTGGAGAAGGTGTGATTACTCGGGAACGGCTCGTAGAATTTTTAGTGTATTTTCCAGGAAAAATCAACAACGCTTTTTTTGGCCAATTTGGAGAAGGTGTGATTACTCGGGAACGGCTCGTAAGATTTTTAGTGTATTTTCCAGGAAAAATCAGCAACGCTTTTTTTTGCCAATTTGGAGAAAGTGTGATTACTCGGGAACGGCTCGTAGGTTTTTTAGTGTATTTTCCAGGAAAAATCAGCAACGCTTTTTTTTGCCAATTTGGAGAAGGTGTGATTACTCGGGAACGGCTCGTAGGTTTTTTAGTGTATTTTCCAGGAAAAATCAGCAACGCTTTTTTTGGCCAATTTGGAGAAGGTGTGATTACTCGGGAACGGCTCGTAGGTTTTTTAGTGTATTTTCCAGGAAAAATCAGCAACGCTTTTTTTGGCCAATTTGGAGAAGATGGGATTACTCGGGAACGGCTCGTAGGATTTTTAGTGTATTTTCCAGGAAAAATCAGCAACGCTTTTTTTTGGTAATTTGGAGAAGGTGTGATTACTCGGGAACGGCTCGTAGGATTTTTAGTGTATTTTCCAGGAAAAATCAGCAAGGTTTTTTTTTGGCCAATTTGGAGAAGGTGTGATTACTCGGGAACGGCTCGTAGGATTTTTAGTGTATTTTCCAGGAAAAATCAAAAACGCTTTTTTTGGCCAATTTGGAGAAGCTGTGATTACTCGGGAACGGCTCGTAGGATTTTTAGTGCATTTTTCAGGAAAAATCAGCAACGCTTTTTTTGGCCAATTTGGAGAAGGTGTGATTACTCGGGAACGGCTCGTAAGATTTTTAGTGTATTTTCCAGGAAAAATGTGCAACGCTTTTTTTGGCCAATTTGGAGAAGCTGTGATTACTCGGGAACGGCTCGTAGGATTTTTAGTGTATTTTTCAGGAAAAATCAGCAACGCTTTTTTTGGCCAATTTGGAGAAGGTGTGATTACTCGGGAACGGCTCGTAGGTTTTTTAGTGTATTTTCCAGGAAAAATCAGCAACGCTTTTTTTTGCCAATTTGGAGAAGGTGTGATTACTCGGGAACGGCTCGTAGGATTTTTAGTGTATTTTCCAGGAAAAATCAACAACGCTTTTTTTGGCCAATTTGGAGAAGCTGTGATTACTCGGGAACGGCTCGTAGGATTTTTAGTGTATTTTTCAGGAAAAATCAGCAACGCTTTTTTTGGCCAATTTGGAGAAGCTGTGATTACTCGGGAACGGCTCGTAGGATTTTTAGTGTATTTTTCAGGAAAAATCAGCAACGCTTTTTTTGGCCAATTTGGAGAAGGTGTGATTACTCGGGAACGGCTCGTAAGATTTTTAGTGTATTTTCCAGGAAAAATCAGCAACGCTTTTTTTTGCCAATTTGGAGAAAGTGTGATTACTCCGGAACGGCTCGTAAGATTTTTAGTGTATTTTCCAGGAAAAATGTGCAACGCTTTTTTTTTCTAATTTGGAGAAGGTGTGATTACTCGGGAACGGCTCGTAGGATTTTTAGTGTATTTTCCAGGAAAAATCAGCAACGCTTTTTTTGGCCAATTTGGAGAAGATGGGATTACTCGGGAACGGCTCGTAGGTTTTTTAGTGTAATTTCCAGGAAAAATCAGCAAGGTTTTTTTTTGGCCAATTTGGAGATGGTGTGATTACTCGGGAACGGCTCGTAGGATTTTTGATGTTTTTTCCAGGAAAAATCAGCAACGCTTTTTTTGGCCAATTTGGAGAAGGTGTGATTACTCGGGAACGGCTCGTAGAATTTTTAGTGTATTTTTTAGGAAAAATCAGCAACGCTTTTTTTGGCCAATTTGGAGAAGATGTGATTACTCGGGAACGGCTCGTAAGATTTTTAGTGTATTTTCCAGGAAAAATCAACAACGCTTTTTTTTGGCCAATTTGGAGAAGGTGTGATTACTCGGGAACGGCTCGTAAGATTTTTGATGTTTTTTCCAGGAAAAATCAACAACGCTTTTTTTTGGCCAATTTGGAGAAGGTGTGATTACTCGGGAACGGCTCGTAAGATTTTTAGTGTATTTTCCAGGAAAAATCAGCAACGCTTTTTTTGGCCAATTTGGAGAAGGTGTGATTACTCGGGAACTGCTCGTAGGATTTTTGATGTTTTTTCCAGGAAAAATCAGCAACGCTTTTTTTGGCAAATTTGGAGAAGGTGTGATTACTCGGGAACGGCTCGTAGGATTTTTAGTGCATTTTTCAGGAAAAATCAGCAACGCTTTTTTTGGCCAATTTGGAGAAGGTGTGATTACTCGGGAACGGCTCGTAAGATTTTTAGTGTATTTTCCAGGAAAAATGTGCAACGCTTTTTTTGGCCAATTTGGAGAAGCTGTGATTACTCGGGAACGGCTCGTAGGATTTTTAGTGTATTTTTCAGGAAAAATCAGCAACGCTTTTTTTGGCCAATTTGGAGAAGGTGTGATTACTCGGGAACGGCTCGTAAGATTTTTAGTGTATTTTCCAGAAAAAATCAGCAACGCTTTTTTTGGCCAATTTGGAGAAGGTGTGATTACTCGGGAACGGCTCGTAAGATTTTTAGTGTATTTTCCAGGAAAAATGTGCAACGCTTTTTTTGGCCAATTTGGAGAAGCTGTGATTACTCGGGAACGGCTCGTAGGATTTTTAGTGCATTTTTCAGGAAAAATCAGCAACGCTTTTTTTGGCCAATTTGGAGAAGGTGTGATTACTCGGGAACGGCTCGTAAGATTTTTAGTGTATTTTCCAGGAAAAATGTGCAACGCTTTTTTTGGCCAATTTGGAGAAGCTGTGATTACTCGGGAACGGCTCGTAGGATTTTTAGTGTATTTTTCAGGAAAAATCAGCAACGCTTTTTTTGGCCAATTTGGAGAAGGTGTGATTACTCGGGAACGGCTCGTAAGATTTTTAGTGTATTTTCCAGGAAAAATCAGCAACGCTTTTTTTTGCCAATTTGGAGAAAGTGTGATTACTCCGAAACGGCTCGTAAGATTTTTAGTGTATTTTCCAGGAAAAATGTGCAACGCTTTTTTTTGGCCAATTTGGAGAAGGTGTGATTACTCGGGAACGGCTCGTAAGATTTTTAGTGTATTTTCCAGGAAAAATCAGCAACGCTTTTTTTGGCCAATTTGGAGAAGGTGTGATTACTCGGGAACGGCTCGTAGGATTTTTAGTGTTTTTTCCAGGAAAAATCAGCAACACTTTTTTTGGCCAATTTGGAGAAGGTGTGATTACTCGGGAACGGCTCGTAGGTTTTTTAGTGTATTTTCCAGGAAAAATCAGCAACGCTTTTTTTTGCCAATTTGGAGAAGGTGTGATTACTCGGGAACGGCTCGTAGGATTTTTAGTGTATTTTCCAGGAAAAATCAACAACGCTTTTTTTGGCCAATTTGGAGAAGCTGTGATTACTCGGGAACGGCTCGTAGGATTTTTAGTGTATTTTTCAGGAAAAATCAGCAACGCTTTTTTTGGCCAATTTGGAGAAGCTGTGATTACTCGGGAACGGCTCGTAGGATTTTTAGTGTATTTTTCAGGAAAAATCAGCAACGCTTTTTTTGGCCAATTTGGAGAAGGTGTGATTACTCGGGAACGGCTCGTAAGATTTTTAGTGTATTTTCCAGGAAAAATCAGCAACGCTTTTTTTTGCCAATTTGGAGAAAGTGTGATTACTCCGGAACGGCTCGTAAGATTTTTAGTGTATTTTCCAGGAAAAATGTGCAACGCTTTTTTTTTCTAATTTGGAGAAGGTGTGATTACTCGGGAACGGCTCGTAGGATTTTTAGTGTATTTTCCAGGAAAAATCAGCAACGCTTTTTTTGGCCAATTTGGAGAAGATGGGATTACTCGGGAACGGCTCGTAGGTTTTTTAGTGTAATTTCCAGGAAAAATCAGCAAGGTTTTTTTTTGGCCAATTTGGAGATGGTGTGATTACTCGGGAACGGCTCGTAGGATTTTTGAAGTTTTTTCCAGGAAAAATCAGCAACGCTTTTTTTGGCCAATTTGGAGAAGGTGTGATTACTCGGGAACGGCTCGTAGAATTTTTAGTGTATTTTTCAGGAAAAATCAGCAACGCTTTTTTTGGCCAATTTGGAGAAGATGTGATTACTCGGGAACGGCTCGTAAGATTTTTAGTGTATTTTCCAGGAAAAATCAACAACGCTTTTTTTTGGCCAATTTGGAGAAGGTGTGATTACTCGGGAACGGCTCGTAGGTTTTTTAGTGTATTTTCCAGGAAAAATCAGCAACGCTTTTTTTTGGCCAATTTGGAGAAGGTGTGATTACTCGGGAACGGCTCGTAGGTTTTTTAGTGTATTTTCCAGGAAAAATCAGCAAGGTTTTTTTTTGGCCAATTTGGAGAAGGTGTGATTACTCGGGAACGGCTCGTAGGTTTTTTAGTGTATTTTTCAGGAAAAATCAGCAACGCTTTTTTTTGGCCAATTTGGAGAAGATGGGATTACTCGGGAACTGCTCGTAAGATTTTTAGTGTATTTTCCAGGAAAAATCAGCAACGCTTTTTTTGGCCAATTTGGAGAAGGTGTGATTACTCGGGAACGGCTCGTAGGATTTTTAGTGTATTTTCCAGGAAAAATCAGCAACGCTTTTTTTTTGCCAATTTGGAGAAGGTGTGATTACTCGGGAACGGCTCGTAAGATTTTTAGTGTTTTTTCCAGGAAAAATCAGCAACGGTTTTTTTTGGCCAATTTGGAGAAGGTGTGATTACTCGGGAACGGCTCGTAAGATTTTTAGTGTATTTTCCAGGAAAAATCAGCAACGCTTTTTTTGGCCAATTTGGAGAAGATGGGATTACTCGGGAACGGCTCGTAAGATTTTTAGTGTATTTTCCAGGAAAAATCAGCAACGCTTTTTTTTGCCAATTTGGAGAAGGTGTGATTACTCGGGAACGGCTCGTAGGATTTTTAGTGTATTTTCAAGGAAAAATCAGCAACGCTTTTTTTGGCCAATTTGGAGAAGGTGTGATTACTCGGGAACGGCTCGTAGGTTTTTTAGTGTATTTTCCAGGAAAAATCAGCAACGCTTTTTTTGGCCAATTTGGAGAAGGTGTGATTACTCGGGAACGGCTCGTAGGATTTTTAGTGTATTTTCCAGGAAAAATCAGCAACGCTTTTTTTTTGCCAATTTGGAGAAGGTGTGATTACTCGGGAACGGCTCATAAAATTTTTAATATATTTTCCAGGAAAAATCAGCAACGCTTTTTTTTGCTAATTTGGAGAAGATGGGATTACTCCGGAACGGCTCGTAGGATTTTTAGTGTATTTTCCAGGAAAAATCAGCAACGCTTTTTTTTCTAATTTGGAGAAGATGGGATTACTCGGGAACGGCTCGTAAGATTTTTAGTGTATTTTCCAGGAAAAATCAGCAACGCTTTTTTTTGGCCAATTTGGAGAAGGTGTGATTACTCGGGAACGGCTCGTAGGATTTTTAGTGTAATTTCCAGGAAAAATCAGCAACGCTTTTTTTTTGCTAATTTGGAGAAGATGGGATTACTCGGGAACGGCTCGTAGGTTTTTAAGTGTATTTTTCAGGAAAAATCAGCAACGCTTTTTTTGGCCAATTTGGAGAAGGTGTGATTACTCGGGAACGGCTCGTAAGATTTTTGATGTTTTTTCCAGGAAAAATCAGCAACGCTTTTTTTTGGCCAATTTGGAGATGGTGTGATTACTCGGGAACGGCTCGTAGGATTTTTAGTGTATTTTTCAGGAAAAATCAGCAACGCTTTTTTTTGGCCAATTTGGAGAAGGTGTGATTACTCGGGAACGGCTCGTAGGATTTTTAGTGTAATTTCCAGGAAAAATCAGCAACGCTTTTTTTTCTAATTTGGAGAAGATGGGATTACTCGGGAACGGCTCGTAAGATTTTTAGTGTATTTTCCAGGAAAAATCAGCAACGTTTTTTTTGGCCAATTTGGAGAAGATGGGATTACTCGGGAACGGCTCGTAAGATTTTTAGTGTATTTTCCAGGAAAAATCAGCAACGCTTTTTTTTGCCAATTTGGAGAAGGTGTGATTACTCGGGAACGGCTCGTAGGATTTTTAGTGTATTTTCCAGGAAAAATCAGCAACGCTTTTTTTTTGGCCAATTTGGAGAAGGTGTGATTACTCGGAAACGGCTCGTAAGATTTTTGATGTTTTTTCCAGGAAAAATCAGCAACGCTTTTTTTTGGCCAATTTGGAGAAGGTGTGATTACTCGGGAACGGCTCGTAAGATTTTTGATGTATTTTCCAGGAAAAATCAGCAACGCTTTTTTTTGGCCAATTTGGAGAAGGTGTGATTACTCGGGAACGGCTCGTAGGATTTTTAGTGTATTTTCCAGGAAAAATCAGCAACGCTTTTTTTTGGCCAATTTGGAGAAGGTGTGATTACTCGGGAACGGCTCGTAAGATTTTTGATGTATTTTCCAGGAAAAATCAGCAACGCTTTTTTTTTGCTAATTTGGAGAAGATGGGATTACTCGGGAACGGCTAGTAGGTTTTTTAGTGTATTTTCCAGGAAAAATCAGCAACGCTTTTTTTTGCCAATTTGGAGAAGGTGTGATTACTCGGGAACGGCTCGTAAGATTTTTAGTGTATTTTCCAGGAAAAATCAGCAACGCTTTTTTTTGGCCAATTTGGAGAAGATGGGATTACTCGGGAACGGCTCGTAGGTTTTTTAGTGTAATTTCCAGGAAAAATCAGCAACGCTTTTTTTTCTAATTTGGAGAAGGTGTGATTACTCGGGAACGGCTCGTAGGATTTTTAGTGTAATTTCCAGGAAAAATCAACAACGCTTTTTTTTGCCAATTTAGAGAAGGTGTGATTACTCGGGAACGGCTCGTAGGATTTTTATTGTATTTTCCAGGAAAAATCAGCAACGCTTTTTTTGGCCAATTTGGAGAAGGTGTGATTACTCGGGAACGGCTCGTAAGATTTTTGATGTTTTTTCCAGGAAAAATCAACAACGCTTTTTTTTGGCCAATTTGGAGAAGGTGTGATTACTCGGGAACGGCTCGTAAGATTTTTAGTGTATTTTCCAGGAAAAATCAGCAACGCTTTTTTTGGCCAATTTGGAGAAGGTGTGATTACTCGGGAACTGCTCGTAGGATTTTTGATGTTTTTTCCAGGAAAAATCAGCAACGCTTTTTTTGGCAAATTTGGAGAAGGTGTGATTACTCGGGAACGGCTCGTAGGATTTTTAGTGTATTTTCCAGGAAAAATCAGCAACGCTTTTTTTTTGCCAATTTGGAGAAGGTGTGATTACTCGGGAACGGCTCATAAAATTTTTAATATATTTTCCAGGAAAAATCAGCAACGCTTTTTTTTGCTAATTTGGAGAAGATGGGATTACTCCGGAACGGCTCGTAGGATTTTTAGTGTATTTTCCAGGAAAAATCAGCAACGCTTTTTTTTCTAATTTGGAGAAGATGGGATTACTCGGGAACGGCTCGTAAGATTTTTAGTGTATTTTCCAGGAAAAATCAGCAACGCTTTTTTTTGGCCAATTTGGAGAAGGTGTGATTACTCGGGAACGGCTCGTAGGATTTTTAGTGTAATTTCCAGGAAAAATCAGCAACGCTTTTTTTTTGCTAATTTGGAGAAGATGGGATTACTCGGGAACGGCTCGTAGGTTTTTAAGTGTATTTTTCAGGAAAAATCAGCAACGCTTTTTTTGGCCAATTTGGAGAAGGTGTGATTACTCGGGAACGGCTCGTAAGATTTTTGATGTTTTTTCCAGGAAAAATCAGCAACGCTTTTTTTTGGCCAATTTGGAGATGGTGTGATTACTCGGGAACGGCTCGTAGGATTTTTAGTGTATTTTTCAGGAAAAATCAGCAACGCTTTTTTTTGGCCAATTTGGAGAAGGTGTGATTACTCGGGAACGGCTCGTAGGATTTTTAGTGTAATTTCCAGGAAAAATCAGCAACGCTTTTTTTTCTAATTTGGAGAAGATGGGATTACTCGGGAACGGCTCGTAAGATTTTTAGTGTATTTTCCAGGAAAAATCAGCAACGTTTTTTTTGGCCAATTTGGAGAAGATGGGATTACTCGGGAACGGCTCGTAAGATTTTTAGTGTATTTTCCAGGAAAAATCAGCAACGCTTTTTTTTGCCAATTTGGAGAAGGTGTGATTACTCGGGAACGGCTCGTAGGATTTTTAGTGTATTTTCCAGGAAAAATCAGCAACGCTTTTTTTTTGGCCAATTTGGAGAAGGTGTGATTACTCGGAAACGGCTCGTAAGATTTTTGATGTTTTTTCCAGGAAAAATCAGCAACGCTTTTTTTTGGCCAATTTGGAGAAGATGTGATTACTCGGGAACGGCTCGTAGGTTTTTAAGTGTATTTTTCAGGAAAAATCAGCAACGCTTTTTTTGGCCAATTTGGAGAAGGTGTGATTACTCGGGAACGGCTCGTAAGATTTTTGATGTTTTTTCCAGGAAAAATCAGCAACGTTTTTTTTGGCCAATTTGGAGAAGATGGGATTACTCCGGAACGGCTCGTAGGATTTTTAGTGTATTTTCCAGGAAAAATCAGCAACGCTTTTTTTTCTAATTTGGAGAAGATGGGATTACTCGGGAACGGCTCGTAAGATTTTTAGTGTATTTTCCAGGAAAAATCAGCAACGCTTTTTTTTGGCCAATTTGGAGAAGGTGTGATTACTCGGGAACGGCTCGTAGGATTTTTAGTGTAATTTCCAGGAAAAATCAGCAACGCTTTTTTTTTGCTAATTTGGAGAAGATGGGATTACTCGGGAACGGCTCGTAGGTTTTTAAGTGTATTTTTCAGGAAAAATCAGCAACGCTTTTTTTGGCCAATTTGGAGAAGGTGTGATTACTCGGGAACGGCTCGTAAGATTTTTGATGTTTTTTCCAGGAAAAATCAGCAACGCTTTTTTTTGGCCAATTTGGAGATGGTGTGATTACTCGGGAACGGCTCGTAGGATTTTTAGTGTATTTTTCAGGAAAAATCAGCAACGCTTTTTTTTGGCCAATTTGGAGAAGGTGTGATTACTCGGGAACGGCTCGTAGGATTTTTAGTGTAATTTCCAGGAAAAATCAGCAACGCTTTTTTTTCTAATTTGGAGAAGATGGGATTACTCGGGAACGGCTCGTAAGATTTTTAGTGTATTTTCCAGGAAAAATCAGCAACGTTTTTTTTGGCCAATTTGGAGAAGATGGGATTACTCGGGAACGGCTCGTAAGATTTTTAGTGTATTTTCCAGGAAAAATCAGCAACGCTTTTTTTTGCCAATTTGGAGAAGGTGTGATTACTCGGGAACGGCTCGTAGGATTTTTAGTGTATTTTCCAGGAAAAATCAGCAACGCTTTTTTTTTGGCCAATTTGGAGAAGGTGTGATTACTCGGAAACGGCTCGTAAGATTTTTGATGTTTTTTCCAGGAAAAATCAGCAACGCTTTTTTTTGGCCAATTTGGAGAAGGTGTGATTACTCGGGAACGGCTCGTAAGATTTTTGATGTATTTTCCAGGAAAAATCAGCAACGCTTTTTTTTGGCCAATTTGGAGAAGGTGTGATTACTCGGGAACGGCTCGTAGGATTTTTAGTGTATTTTCCAGGAAAAATCAGCAACGCTTTTTTTTGGCCAATTTGGAGAAGGTGTGATTACTCGGGAACGGCTCGTAAGATTTTTGATGTATTTTCCAGGAAAAATCAGCAACGCTTTTTTTTTGCTAATTTGGAGAAGATGGGATTACTCGGGAACGGCTAGTAGGTTTTTTAGTGTATTTTCCAGGAAAAATCAGCAACGCTTTTTTTTGCCAATTTGGAGAAGGTGTGATTACTCGGGAACGGCTCGTAAGATTTTTAGTGTATTTTCCAGGAAAAATCAGCAACGCTTTTTTTTGGCCAATTTGGAGAAGATGGGATTACTCGGGAACGGCTCGTAGGTTTTTTAGTGTAATTTCCAGGAAAAATCAGCAACGCTTTTTTTTCTAATTTGGAGAAGGTGTGATTACTCGGGAACGGCTCGTAGGATTTTTAGTGTAATTTCCAGGAAAAATCAACAACGCTTTTTTTTGCCAATTTAGAGAAGGTGTGATTACTCGGGAACGGCTCGTAGGATTTTTATTGTATTTTCCAGGAAAAATCAGCAACGCTTTTTTTGGCCAATTTGGAGAAGGTGTGATTACTCGGGAACGGCTCGTAAGATTTTTGATGTTTTTTCCAGGAAAAATCAACAACGCTTTTTTTTGGCCAATTTGGAGAAGGTGTGATTACTCGGGAACGGCTCGTAAGATTTTTAGTGTATTTTCCAGGAAAAATCAGCAACGCTTTTTTTGGCCAATTTGGAGAAGGTGTGATTACTCGGGAACTGCTCGTAGGATTTTTGATGTTTTTTCCAGGAAAAATCAGCAACGCTTTTTTTGGCAAAATTGGAGAAGGTGTGATTACTCGGGAACGGCTCGTAGGATTTTTAGTGTATTTTCCAGGAAAAATCAGCAACGCTTTTTTTTTGCCAATTTGGAGAAGGTGTGATTACTCGGGAACGGCTCATAAAATTTTTAATATATTTTCCAGGAAAAATCAGCAACGCTTTTTTTTGCTAATTTGGAGAAGATGGGATTACTCCGGAACGGCTCGTAGGATTTTTAGTGTATTTTCCAGGAAAAATCAGCAACGCCTTTTTTTCTAATTTGGAGAAGATGGGATTACTCGGGAACGGCTCGTAAGATTTTTAGTGTATTTTCCAGGAAAAATCAGCAACGCTTTTTTTTTGCTAATTTGGAGAAGATGGGATTACTCGGGAACGGCTCGTAGGTTTTTAAGTGTATTTTTCAGGAAAAATCAGCAACGCTTTTTTTGGCCAATTTGGAGAAGGTGTGATTACTCGGGAACGGCTCGTAAGATTTTTGATGTTTTTTCCAGGAAAAATCAGCAACGCTTTTTTTTGGCCAATTTGGAGATGGTGTGATTACTCGGGAACGGCTCGTAGGATTTTTAGTGTATTTTTCAGGAAAAATCAGCAACGCTTTTTTTTGGCCAATTTGGAGAAGGTGTGATTACTCGGGAACGGCTCGTAGGATTTTTAGTGTAATTTCCAGGAAAAATCAGCAACGCTTTTTTTTCTAATTTGGAGAAGATGGGATTACTCGGGAACGGCTCGTAAGATTTTTAGTGTATTTTCCAGGAAAAATCAGCAACGTTTTTTTTGGCCAATTTGGAGAAGATGGGATTACTCGGGAACGGCTCGTAAGATTTTTAGTGTATTTTCCAGGAAAAATCAGCAACGCTTTTTTTTGCCAATTTGGAGAAGGTGTGATTACTCGGGAACGGCTCGTAGGATTTTTAGTGTATTTTCCAGGTAAAATCAGCAACGCTTTTTTTTTGGCCAATTTGGAGAAGGTGTGATTACTCGGAAACGGCTCGTAAGATTTTTAGTGTATTTTCCAGGAAAAATCAGCAACGCTTTTTTTTGGCCAATTTGGAGAAGATGTGATTACTCGGGAACGGCTCGTAAGATTTTTAGTGTATTTTCCAGGAAAAATCAGCAACGCTTTTTTTTGCCAATTTGGAGAAGGTGTGATTACTCGGGAACGGCTCGTAGGATTTTTAGTGTATTTTCCAGGAAAAATCAGCAACGCTTTTTTTTTGGCCAATTTGGAGAAGGTGTGATTACTCGGAAACGGCTCGTAAGATTTTTGATGTTTTTTCCAGGAAAAATCAGCAACGCTTTTTTTTTGGCCAATTTGGAGAAGATGTGATTACTCGGGAACGGCTCGTAGGTTTTTAAGTGTATTTTTCAGGAAAAATCAGCAACGCTTTTTTTGGCCAATTTGGAGAAGGTGTGATTACTCGGGAACGGCTCGTAAGATTTTTGATGTTTTTTCCAGGAAAAATCAGCAACGTTTTTTTTGGCCAATTTGGAGAAGATGGGATTACTCCGGAACGGCTCGTAGGATTTTTAGTGTATTTTCCAGGAAAAATCAGCAACGCTTTTTTTTCTAATTTGGAGAAGATGGGATTACTCGGGAACGGCTCGTAAGATTTTTAGTGTATTTTCCAGGAAAAATCAGCAACGCTTTTTTTTGGCCAATTTGGAGAAGGTGTGATTACTCGGGAACGGCTCGTAGGATTTTTAGTGTAATTTCCAGGAAAAATCAGCAACGCTTTTTTTTTGCTAATTTGGAGAAGATGGGATTACTCGGGAACGGCTCGTAGGTTTTTAAGTGTATTTTTCAGGAAAAATCAGCAACGCTTTTTTTGGCCAATTTGGAGAAGGTGTGATTACTCGGGAACGGCTCGTAAGATTTTTGATGTTTTTTCCAGGAAAAATCAGCAACGCTTTTTTTTGGCCAATTTGGAGATGGTGTGATTACTCGGGAACGGCTCGTAGGATTTTTAGTGTATTTTTCAGGAAAAATCAGCAACGCTTTTTTTTGGCCAATTTGGAGAAGGTGTGATTACTCGGGAACGGCTCGTAGGATTTTTAGTGTAATTTCCAGGAAAAATCAGCAACGCTTTTTTTTCTAATTTGGAGAAGATGGGATTACTCGGGAACGGCTCGTAAGATTTTTAGTGTATTTTCCAGGAAAAATCAGCAACGTTTTTTTTGGCCAATTTGGAGAAGATGGGATTACTCGGGAACGGCTCGTAAGATTTTTAGTGTATTTTCCAGGAAAAATCAGCAACGCTTTTTTTTGCCAATTTGGAGAAGGTGTGATTACTCGGGAACGGCTCGTAGGATTTTTAGTGTATTTTCCAGGAAAAATCAGCAACGCTTTTTTTTTGGCCAATTTGGAGAAGGTGTGATTACTCGGAAACGGCTCGTAAGATTTTTGATGTTTTTTCCAGGAAAAATCAGCAACGCTTTTTTTTGGCCAATTTGGAGAAGGTGTGATTACTCGGGAACGGCTCGTAAGATTTTTGATGTATTTTCCAGGAAAAATCAGCAACGCTTTTTTTTGGCCAATTTGGAGAAGGTGTGATTACTCGGGAACGGCTCGTAGGATTTTTAGTGTATTTTCCAGGAAAAATCAGCAACGCTTTTTTTTGGCCAATTTGGAGAAGGTGTGATTACTCGGGAACGGCTCGTAAGATTTTTGATGTATTTTCCAGGAAAAATCAGCAACGCTTTTTTTTGCTAATTTGGAGAAGATGGGATTACTCGGGAACGGCTAGTAGGTTTTTTAGTGTATTTTCCAGGAAAAATCAGCAACGCTTTTTTTTGCCAATTTGGAGAAGGTGTGATTACTCGGGAACGGCTCGTAAGATTTTTAGTGTATTTTCCAGGAAAAATCAGCAACGCTTTTTTTTGGCCAATTTGGAGAAGATGGGATTACTCGGGAACGGCTCGTAGGTTTTTTAGTGTAATTTCCAGGAAAAATCAGCAACGCTTTTTTTTCTAATTTGGAGAAGGTGTGATTACTCGGGAACGGCTCGTAGGATTTTTAGTGTAATTTCCAGGAAAAATCAACAACGCTTTTTTTTGCCAATTTAGAGAAGGTGTGATTACTCGGGAACGGCTCGTAGGATTTTTATTGTATTTTCCAGGAAAAATCAGCAACGCTTTTTTTGGCCAATTTGGAGAAGGTGTGATTACTCGGGAACGGCTCGTAAGATTTTTGATGTTTTTTCCAGGAAAAATCAACAACGCTTTTTTTTGGCCAATTTGGAGAAGGTGTGATTACTCGGGAACGGCTCGTAAGATTTTTAGTGTATTTTCCAGGAAAAATCAGCAACGCTTTTTTTGGCCAATTTGGAGAAGGTGTGATTACTCGGGAACTGCTCGTAGGATTTTTGATGTTTTTTCCAGGAAAAATCAGCAACGCTTTTTTTGGCAAATTTGGAGAAGGTGTGATTACTCGGGAACGGCTCGTAGGATTTTTAGTGTATTTTCCAGGAAAAATCAGCAACGCTTTTTTTTTGCCAATTTGGAGAAGGTGTGATTACTCGGGAACGGCTCATAAAATTTTTAATATATTTTCCAGGAAAAATCAGCAACGCTTTTTTTTGCTAATTTGGAGAAGATGGGATTACTCCGGAACGGCTCGTAGGATTTTTAGTGTATTTTCCAGGAAAAATCAGCAACGCTTTTTTTTCTAATTTGGAGAAGATGGGATTACTCGGGAACGGCTCGTAAGATTTTTAGTGTATTTTCCAGGAAAAATCAGCAACGCTTTTTTTTGGCCAATTTGGAGAAGGTGTGATTACTCGGGAACGGCTCGTAGGATTTTTAGTGTAATTTCCAGGAAAAATCAGCAACGCTTTTTTTTTGCTAATTTGGAGAAGATGGGATTACTCGGGAACGGCTCGTAGGTTTTTAAGTGTATTTTTCAGGAAAAATCAGCAACGCTTTTTTTGGCCAATTTGGAGAAGGTGTGATTACTCGGGAACGGCTCGTAAGATTTTTGATGTTTTTTCCAGGAAAAATCAGCAACGCTTTTTTTTGGCCAATTTGGAGATGGTGTGATTACTCGGGAACGGCTCGTAGGATTTTTAGTGTATTTTTCAGGAAAAATCAGCAACGCTTTTTTTTGGCCAATTTGGAGAAGGTGTGATTACTCGGGAACGGCTCGTAGGATTTTTAGTGTAATTTCCAGGAAAAATCAGCAACGCTTTTTTTTCTAATTTGGAGAAGATGGGATTACTCGGGAACGGCTCGTAAGATTTTTAGTGTATTTTCCAGGAAAAATCAGCAACGTTTTTTTTGGCCAATTTGGAGAAGATGGGATTACTCGGGAACGGTTCGTAAGATTTTTAGTGTATTTTCCAGGAAAAATCAGCAACGCTTTTTTTTGCCAATTTGGAGAAGGTGTGATTACTCGGGAACGGCTCGTAGGATTTTTAGTGTATTTTCCAGGAAAAATCAGCAACGCTTTTTTTTTGGCCAATTTGGAGAAGGTGTGATTACTCGGAAACGGCTCGTAAGATTTTTGATGTTTTTTCCAGGAAAAATCAGCAACGCTTTTTTTTGGCCAATTTGGAGAAGGTGTGATTACTCGGGAACGGCTCGTAAGATTTTTGATGTATTTTCCAGGAAAAATCAGCAACGCTTTTTTTTGGCCAATTTGGAGAAGGTGTGATTACTCGGGAACGGCTCGTAGGATTTTTAGTGTATTTTCCAGGAAAAATCAGCAACGCTTTTTTTTGGCCAATTTGGAGAAGGTGTGATTACTCGGGAACGGCTCGTAAGATTTTTGATGTATTTTCCAGGAAAAATCAGCAACGCTTTTTTTTTGCTAATTTGGAGAAGATGGGATTACTCGGGAACGGCTCGTAGGTTTTTTAGTGTATTTTCCAGGAAAAATCAGCAACGCTTTTTTTTGCCAATTTGGAGAAGGTGTGATTACTCGGGAACGGCTCGTAAGATTTTTAGTGTATTTTCCAGGAAAAATCAGCAACGCTTTTTTTTGGCCAATTTGGAGAAGATGGGATTACTCGGGAACGGCTCGTAGGTTTTTTAGTGTAATTTCCAGGAAAAATCAGCAACGCTTTTTTTTCTAATTTGGAGAAGGTGTGATTACTCGGGAACGGCTCGTAGGATTTTTAGTGTAATTTCCAGGAAAAATCAACAACGCTTTTTTTTGCCAATTTAGAGAAGGTGTAATTACTCGGGAACGGCTCGTAGGATTTTTATTGTATTTTCCAGGAAAAATCAGCAACGCTTTTTTTGGCCAATTTGGAGAAGGTGTGATTACTCGGGAACGGCTCGTAAGATTTTTGATGTTTTTTCCAGGAAAAATCAACAACGCTTTTTTTTGGCCAATTTGGAGAAGGTGTGATTACTCGGGAACGGCTCGTAAGATTTTTAGTGTATTTTCCAGGAAAAATCAGCAACGCTTTTTTTGGCCAATTTGGAGAAGGTGTGATTACTCGGGAACTGCTCGTAGGATTTTTGATGTTTTTCCAGGAAAAATCAGCAACGCTTTTTTTGGCAAATTTGGAGAAGGTGTGATTACTCGGGAACGGCTCGTAGGATTTTTAGTGTATTTTCCAGGAAAAATCAGCAACGCTTTTTTTTGGCCAATTTGGAGAAGGTGTGATTACTCGGGAACGGCTCGTAGGATTTTTGATGTTTTTTCCAGGAAAAATCAACAACGCTTTTTTTGGCCAATTTGGAGAAGCTGTGATTACTCGGGAACGGCTCGTAGGATTTTTAGTGTATTTTCCAGGAAAAATCAGCAACGCTTTTTTTGGCCAATTTGGAGAAGGTGTGATTACTCGGGAACGGCTCGTAGGTTTTTTAGTGTATTTTCCAGGAAAAATCAGCAACGCTTTTTTTGGCCAATTTGGAGAAGGTGTGATTACTCGGGAACGGCTCGTAGGATTTTTGATGTTTTTTCCAGGAAAAATCAACAACGCTTTTTTTGGCCAATTTGGAGAAGCTGTGATTACTCGGGAACGGCTCGTAGGATTTTTAGTGTATTTTCCAGGAAAAATCAGCAACGCTTTTTTTGGCCAATTTGGAGAAGGTGTGATTACTCGGGAACGGCTCGTAGGTTTTTTAGTGTATTTTCCAGGAAAAATCAGCAACGCTTTTTTTGGCCAATTTGGAGAAGGTGTGATTACTCGGGAACGGCTCGTAAGATTTTTAGTGTATTTTCCAGGAAAAATCAGCAACGGTTTTTTTGGCCAATTTGGAGAAGGTGTGATTACTCGGGAACGGCTCGTAGGATTTTAAGTGTATTTTCCAGGAAAAATCAGCAACGCTTTTTTTTGGCCAATTTGGAGAAGGTGTGATTACTCGGGAACTGCTCGTAGGATTTTTAGTGTATTTTCCAGGAAAAATCAGCAACGCTTTTTTTTGGCCAATTTGGAGAAGATGGGATTACTCGGGAACGGCTCATAAAATTTTTAATATATTTTCCAGGAAAAATCAGCAACACTTTTTTTGGCCAATTTGGAGAAGGTGTGATTACTCGGGAACGGCTC
Organism: Lypha dubia; assembly: GCA_947311025.1. Taxonomy (NCBI): domain Eukaryota; kingdom Metazoa; phylum Arthropoda; class Insecta; order Diptera; family Tachinidae; genus Lypha; species Lypha dubia. Next base: position 36,494 of record CAMZJU010000080.1, read on the forward strand.
GTAAGATTTTTAGTGTATTTTCCAGGAAAAATCAGCAACGCTTTTTTTTTGGCCAATTTGGAGAAGGTGTGATTACTCGGGAACGGCTCGTAAGATTTTTAGTGTATTTTCCAGGAAAAATCAGCAACGCTTTTTTTTGCCAATTTGGAGAAAGTGTGATTACTCCGGAACGGCTCGTAAGATTTTTAGTGTATTTTCCAGGAAAAATGTGCAACGCTTTTTTTTGCCAATTTGGAGAAGGTGTGATTACTCGGGAACGGCTCGTAGGATTTTAAGTGTATTTTCCAGGAAAAATTAGCAACGCTTTTTTTTGCCAATTTGGAGAAGGTGTGATTACTCGGGAACGGCTCGTAGGATTTTTAGTGTATTTTCCAGGAAAAATCAGCAACGCTTTTTTTTTGGCCAATTTGGAGAAGGTGTGATTACTCGGAAACGGCTCGTAAGATTTTTGATGTTTTTTCCAGGAAAAATCAGCAACGCTTTTTTTTGGCCAATTTGGAGAAGGTGTGATTACTCGGGAACGGCTCGTAAGATTTTTGATGTATTTTCCAGGAAAAATCAGCAACGCTTTTTTTTGGCCAATTTGGAGAAGGTGTGATTACTCGGGAACGGCTCGTAGGATTTTTAGTGTATTTTCCAGGAAAAATCAGCAACGCTTTTTTTTGGCCAATTTGGAGAAGGTGTGATTACTCGGGAACGGCTCGTAAGATTTTTGATGTATTTTCCAGGAAAAATCAGCAACGCTTTTTTTTTGCTAATTTGGAGAAGATGGGATTACTCGGGAACGGCTCGTAGGTTTTTTAGTGTATTTTCCAGGAAAAATCAGCAACGCTTTTTTTTGCCAATTTGGAGAAGGTGTGATTACTCGGGAACGGCTCGTAGGATTTTTAGTGTATTTTCCAGGAAAAATCAGCAACGCTTTTTTTTGGCCAATTTGGAGAAGGTGTGATTACTCGGGAACGGCTCGTAAGATTTTTGATGTATTTTCCAGGAAAAATCAGCAACGCTTTTTTTTTGCTAATTTGGAGAAGATGGGATTACTCGGGAACGGCTCGTAGGTTTTTTAGTGTATTTTCCAGGAAAAATCAGCAACGCTTTTTTTTGCCAATTTGGAGAAGGTGTGATTACTCGGGAACGGCTCGTAAGATTTTTAGTGTATTTTCCAGGAAAAATCAGCAACGCTTTTTTTTGGCCAATTTGGAGAAGATGGGATTACTCGGGAACGGCTCGTAGGTTTTTTAGTGTAATTTCCAGGAAAAATCAGCAACGCTTTTTTTTCTAATTTGGAGAAGGTGTGATTACTCGGGAACGGCTCGTAGGATTTTTAGTGTAATTTCCAGGAAAAATCAACAACGCTTTTTTTTGCCAATTTAGAGAAGGTGTAATTACTCGGGAACGGCTCGTAGGATTTTTATTGTATTTTCCAGGAAAAATCAGCAACGCTTTTTTTGGCCAATTTGGAGAAGGTGTGATTACTCGGGAACGGCTCGTAAGATTTTTGATGTTTTTTCCAGGAAAAATCAACAACGCTTTTTTTTGGCCAATTTGGAGAAGGTGTGATTACTCGGGAACGGCTCGTAAGATTTTTAGTGTATTTTCCAGGAAAAATCAGCAACGCTTTTTTTGGCCAATTTGGAGAAGGTGTGATTACTCGGGAACTGCTCGTAGGATTTTTGATGTTTTTCCAGGAAAAATCAGCAACGCTTTTTTTGGCAAATTTGGAGAAGGTGTGATTACTCGGGAACGGCTCGTAGGATTTTTAGTGTATTTTCCAGGAAAAATCAGCAACGCTTTTTTTTTGCCAATTTGGAGAAGGTGTGATTACTCGGGAACGGCTCATAAAATTTTTAATATATTTTCCAGGAAAAATCAGCAACGCTTTTTTTTGCTAATTTGGAGAAGATGGGATTACTCCGGAACGGCTCGTAGGATTTTTAGTGTATTTTCCAGGAAAAATCAGCAACGCTTTTTTTTCTAATTTGGAGAAGATGGGATTACTCGGGAACGGCTCGTAAGATTTTTAGTGTATTTTCCAGGAAAAATCAGCAACGCTTTTTTTTGGCCAATTTGGAGAAGGTGTGATTACTCGGGAACGGCTCGTAGGATTTTTGATGTTTTTTCCAGGAAAAATCAACAACGCTTTTTTTGGCCAATTTGGAGAAGCTGTGATTACTCGGGAACGGCTCGTAGGATTTTTAGTGTATTTTCCAGGAAAAATCAGCAACGCTTTTTTTGGCCAATTTGGAGAAGGTGTGATTACTCGGGAACGGCTCGTAGGTTTTTTAGTGTATTTTCCAGGAAAAATCAGCAACGCTTTTTTTGGCCAATTTGGAGAAGGTGTGATTACTCGGGAACGGCTCGTAAGATTTTTAGTGTATTTTCCAGGAAAAATCAGCAACGGTTTTTTTGGCCAATTTGGAGAAGGTGTGATTACTCGGGAACGGCTCGTAGGATTTTAAGTGTATTTTCCAGGAAAAATCAGCAACGCTTTTTTTTGGCCAATTTGGAGAAGGTGTGATTACTCGGGAACTGCTCGTAGGATTTTTAGTGTATTTTCCAGGAAAAATCAGCAACGCTTTTTTTTGGCCAATTTGGAGAAGATGGGATTACTCGGGAACGGCTCATAAAATTTTTAATATATTTTCCAGGAAAAATCAGCAACACTTTTTTTGGCCAATTTGGAGAAGGTGTGATTACTCGGGAACGGCTCGTAAGATTTTTAGTGTATTTTCCAGGAAAAATCAGCAACGCTTTTTTTTTGGCCAATTTGGAGAAGGTGTGATTACTCGGGAACGGCTCGTAAGATTTTTAGTGTATTTTCCAGGAAAAATCAGCAACGCTTTTTTTTGCCAATTTGGAGAAAGTGTGATTACTCCGGAACGGCTCGTAAGATTTTTAGTGTATTTTCCAGGAAAAATGTGCAACGCTTTTTTTTGCCAATTTGGAGAAGGTGTGATTACTCGGGAACGGCTCGTAGGATTTTAAGTGTATTTTCCAGGAAAAATTAGCAACGCTTTTTTTTGCCAATTTGGAGAAGGTGTGATTACTCGGGAACTGCTCGTAGGATTTTTAGTGTATTTTCCAAGAAAAATCAGCAACGCTTTTTTTTCTAATTTGGAGAAGGTGTGATTACTCGGGAACGGCTCGTAGGATTTTAAGTGTAATTTCCAGGAAAAATCAGCAACGCTTTTTTTTGCCAATTTGGAGAAGGTGTGATTACTCGGGAACGGCTCGTAGGATTTTTAGTGTATTTTCCAGGAAAAATCAGCAACGCTTTTTTTGGCCAATTTGGAGAAGGTGTGATTACTCGGGAACGGCTCGTAGGATTTTTAGTGTATTTTCCAGGAAAAATGTGCAACGCTTTTTTTGGCCAATTTGGAGAAGGTGTGATTACTCGGGAACGGCTCGTAGGATTTTTAGTGTATTTTCCAGGAAAAATCAGCAACGCTTTTTTTTGCCAATTTGGAGAAGATGGGATTACTCGGGAACTGCTCGTAGGATTTTTAGTGTAATTTCCAGGAAAAATCAACAACGCTTTTTTTGGCCAATTTGGAGAAGGTGTGATTACTCGGGAACGGCTCGTAGGATTTTTAGTGTATTTTCCAGGAAAAATCAGCAACGCTTTTTTTGGCCAATTTGGAGAAGATGGGATTACTCGGGAACTGCTCGTAGGATTTTTAGTGTATTTTCCAGGAAAAATCAGCAACGCTTTTTTTTGGCCAATTTGGAGAAGGTGTGATTACTCGGGAACGGCTCGTAGGATTTTAAGTGTATTTTCCAGGAAAAATCAGCAACGCTTTTTTTTGGCCAATTTGGAGAAAGTGTGATTACTCGGGAACGGCTCGTAGGATTTTTAGTGTATTTTCCAGGAAAAATCAGCAACGCTTTTTTTTCTAATTTGGAGAAGATGGGATTACTCGGGAACGGCTCGTAGGTTTTTTAGTGTATTTTCCAGGAAAAATCAGCAACGCTTTTTTTGGCCAATTTGGAGCAGGTGTGATTACTCGGGAACGGCTCGTAAGATTTTTAGTGTATTTTCCAGGAAAAATCAGCAACGCTTTTTTTGGCCAATTTGGAGAAGGTGTGATTACTCGGGAACGGCTCGTAGGATTTTTGATGTTTTTTCCAGGAAAAATCAACAACGCTTTTTTTGGCCAATTTGGAGAAGCTGTGATTACTCGGGAACGGCTCGTAGGATTTTTAGTGTATTTTCCAGGAAAAATCAGCAACGCTTTTTTTGGCCAATTTGGAGAAGGTGTGATTACTCGGGAACGGCTCGTATGTTTTTTAGTGTATTTTCCAGGAAAAATCAGCAACGCTTTTTTTGGCCAATTTGGAGAAGGTGTGATTACTCGGGAACGGCTCGTAAGATTTTTAGTGTATTTTCCAGGAAAAATCAGCAACGGTTTTTTTGGCCAATTTGGAGAAGGTGTGATTACTCGGGAACGGCTCGTAGGATTTTAAGTGTATTTTCCAGGAAAAATCAGCAACGCTTTTTTTTGGCCAATTTGGAGAAGGTGTGATTACTCGGGAACTGCTCGTAGGATTTTTAGTGTATTTTCCAGGAAAAATCAGCAACGCTTTTTTTTGGCCAATTTGGAGAAGATGGGATTACTCGGGAACGGCTCATAAAATTTTTAATATATTTTCCAGGAAAAATCAGCAACACTTTTTTTGGCCAATTTGGAGAAGGTGTGATTACTCGGGAACGGCTCGTAAGATTTTTAGTGTATTTTCCAGGAAAAATCAGCAACGCTTTTTTTTTGGCCAATTTGGAGAAGGTGTGATTACTCGGGAACGGCTCGTAAGATTTTTAGTGTATTTTCCAGGAAAAATCAGCAACGCTTTTTTTGCCAATTTGGAGAAAGTGTGATTACTCCGGAACGGCTCGTAAGATTTTTAGTGTATTTTCCAGGAAAAATGTGCAACGCTTTTTTTTGCCAATTTGGAGAAGGTGTGATTACTCGGGAGCGGCTCGTAGGATTTTAAGTGTATTTTCCAGGAAAAATTAGCAACGCTTTTTTTTGCCAATTTGGAGAAGGTGTGATTACTCGGGAACTGCTCGTAGGATTTTTAGTGTATTTTCCAGGAAAAATCAGCAACGCTTTTTTTTCTAATTTGGAGAAGGTGTGATTACTCGGGAACGGCTCGTAGGATTTTAAGTGTAATTTCCAGGAAAAATCAGCAACGCTTTTTTTTGGCCAATTTGGAGAAGATGGGATTACTCGGGAACGGCTCGTAAGATTTTTGATGTTTTTTCCAGGAAAAATCAGCAACGCTTTTTTTTGGCCAATTTGGAGAAGGTGTGATTACTCGGGAACGGCTCGTAGGTTTTTTAGTGTATTTTCCAGGAAAAATCAGCAACGCTTTTTTCTGGCCAATTTGGAGAAGGTGTGATTACTCGGGAACTGCTCGTAGGATTTTAAGTGTATTTTCCAGGAAAAATCAGCAACGCTTTTTTTTCTAATTTGGAGAAGGTGTGATTACTCGGGAACGGCTCGTAGGATTTTAAGTGTAATTTCCAGGAAAAATCAGCAACGCTTTTTTTGGCCAATTTGGAGAAGGTGTGATTACTCGGGAACGGCTCGTAGGTTTTTTAGTGTATTTTCCAGGAAAAATCAGCAACGCTTTTTTTTGGCCAATTTGGAGAAGGTGTGATTACTCGGGAACTGCTCGTAGGATTTTTAGTGTATTTTCCAGGAAAAATCAACAACGCTTTTTTTGGCCAATTTGGAGAAGCTGTGATTACTCGGGAACGGCTCGTAGGATTTTTAGTGTATTTTCCAGGAAAAATCAGCAACGCTTTTTTTTGCCAATTTGGAGAAAGTGTGATTACTCGGGAACTGCTCGTAGGTTTTTTAGTGTATTTTTCAGGAAAAATCAGCGACGCTTTTTTTTGGCCAATTTGGAGAAGGTGTGATTACTCGGGAACGGCTCGTAGGATTTTTAGTGTATTTTCCAGGAAAAATCAGCAAGGTTTTTTTTTGGCCAATTTGGAGAAGGTGTGATTACTCGGGAACGGCTCGTAGGATTTTTAGTGTATTTTCCAGGAAAAATCAGCAACGCTTTTTTTGGCCAATTTGGAGAAGGTGTGATTACTCGGGAACGGCTCGTAAGATTTTTAGTGTATTTTCCAGGAAAAATCAACAACGCTTTTTTTGGCCAATTTGGAGAAGGTGTGATTACTCGGGAACGGCTCGTAGGATTTTAAGAGTATTTTCCAGGAAAAATCAGCAACGCTTTTTTTTTTTGGCCAATTTGGAGAAGATGGGATTACTCGGGAACGGCTCGTAGGATTTTTAGTGTATTTTCCAGGAAAAATATGCAACGCTTTTTTTGGCCAATTTGGAGAAGGTGTGATTACTCGGGAACGGCTCGTAGGATTTTTAGTGTATTTTCCAGGAAAAATCAGCAACGCTTTTTTTTGCCAATTTGGAGAAGATGGGATTACTCGGGAACGGCTCATAAAATTTTTAATATATTTTCCAGGAAAAATCAGCAACACTTTTTTTGGCCAATTTGGAGAAGGTGTGATTACTCGGGAACGGCTCGTAAGATTTTTAGTGTATTTTCCAGGAAAAATCAGCAACGCTTTTTTTTGGCCAATTTGGAGAAGATGGGATTACTCGGGAACGGCTCGTAGGTTTTTTAGTGTGTTTTCCAGGAAAAATCAACAACGCTTTTTTTTTGGCCAATTTGGAGAAAGTGTGATTACTCGGGAACAGCTCGTAGGATTTTTAGTGTATTTTCCAGGAAAAATCAACAACGATTTTTTTGGCCAATTTGGAGAAGGTGTGATTACTCGGGAACGGCTCGTAGGATTTTAAGTGTATTTTCCAGGAAAAATTAGCAACGCTTTTTTTTTGGCCAATTTGGAGAAAGTGTGATTACTCCGGAACGGCTCGTAAGATTTTTAGTGTATTTTCCAGGAAAAATGTGCAACGCTTTTTTTTCTAATTTGAGAAGATGGGATTACTCGGGAACGGCTCGTAAGATTTTTGATGTTTTTTCCAGGAAAAATCAGCAACACTTTTTTTGGCCAATTTGGAGAAGGTGTGATTACTCGGGAACGGCTCGTAAGATTTTTGATGTTTTTTCCAGGAAAAATCAGCAACGCTTTTTTTGGCCAATTTGGAGAAGGTGTGATTACTCGGGAACGGCTCGTAAGATTTTTAGTGTATTTTCCAGGAAAAATCAGCAACGCTTTTTTTTGGCCAATTCGGAGAAGATGGGATTACTCGGGAACGGCTCGTAAAATTTTTAATATATTTTCCAGGAAAAATCAGCAACGCTTTTTTTTGCTAATTTGGAGAAGATGGGATTACTCCGGAACGGCTCGTAGGATTTTTGATGTTTTTTCCAGGAAAAATGTGCAACGCTTTTTTTTCTAATTTGGAGAAGATGGGATTACTCGGGAACGGCTCGTAGGATTTTAAGTGTAATTTCCAGGAAAAATCAGCAACGCTTTTTTTTTGGCCAATTTGGAGAAGGTGTGATTACTCCGGAACGGCTCGTAGGATTTTTGATGTTTTTTCCAGGAAAAATGTGCAACGCTTTTTTTTCTAATTTGGAGAAGATGGGATTACTCGGGAACGGCTCGTAGGTTTTTTAGTGTATTTTCCAGGAAAAATCAGCAACGCTTTTTTTGGCCAATTTGGAGAAGATGGGATTACTCGGGAACGGCTCGTAGGTTTTTTAGTGTATTTTCCAGGAAAAATCAGCAACGCTTTTTTTGGCCAATTTGGAGAAGGTGTGATTACTCGGGAACGGCTCGTAAGATTTTTAGTGTATTTTCCAGGAAAAATCAGCAACGCTTTTTTTTGGCCAATTTGGAGAAGATGGGATTACTCGGGAACGGCTCGTAGGATTTTTAGTGTATTTTCCAGGAAAAATCAGCAACGCTTTTTTTTGGCCAATTTGGAGAAGGTGTGATTACTCGGGAACGGCTCGTAGGATTTTTGATGTTTTTTCCAGGAAAAATCAGCAACGCTTTTTTTTGGCCAATTTGGAGAAGGTGTGATTACTCGGGAACGGCTCGTAGGTTTTTTAGTGTATTTTCCAGGAAAAATCAGCAACGCTTTTTTTTGGCCAATTTGGAGAAGGTGTGATTACTCGGGAACGGCTCGTAAGATTTTTGATATATTTTCCAGGAAAAATCAACAACGCTTTTTTTGGCCAATTTGGAGAAGGTGTGATTACTCGGGAACGGCTCGTAAGATTTTTAGTGTATTTTCCAGGAAAAATCAGCAACGCTTTTTTTTCTAATTTGGAGAAGATGGGATTACTCGGGAACGGCTCGTAGGTTTTTTAGTGTGTTTTCCAGGAAAAATCAACAACGCTTTTTTTTTGGCCAATTTGGAGAAAGTGTGATTACTCGGGAACAGCTCGTAGGATTTTTAGTGTATTTTCCAGGAAAAATCAACAACGATTTTTTTGGCCAATTTGGAGAAGGTGTGATTACTCGGGAACGGCTCGTAGGATTTTAAGTGTATTTTCCAGGAAAAATTAGCAACGCTTTTTTTTTGGCCAATTTGGAGAAAGTGTGATTACTCCGGAACGGCTCGTAAGATTTTTAGTGTATTTTCCAGGAAAAATGTGCAACGCTTTTTTTTCTAATTTGAGAAGATGGGATTACTCGGGAACGGCTCGTAAGATTTTTGATGTTTTTTCCAGGAAAAATCAGCAACACTTTTTTTGGCCAATTTGGAGAAGGTGTGATTACTCGGGAACGGCTCGTAAGATTTTTGATGTTTTTTCCAGGAAAAATCAGCAACGCTTTTTTTGGCCAATTTGGAGAAGGTGTGATTACTCGGGAACGGCTCGTAAGATTTTTAGTGTATTTTCCAGGAAAAATCAGCAACGCTTTTTTTTGGCCAATTCGGAGAAGATGGGATTACTCGGGAACGGCTCGTAAAATTTTTAATATATTTTCCAGGAAAAATCAGCAACGCTTTTTTTTGCTAATTTGGAGAAGATGGGATTACTCCGGAACGGCTCGTAGGATTTTTGATGTTTTTTCCAGGAAAAATGTGCAACGCTTTTTTTTCTAATTTGGAGAAGATGGGATTACTCGGGAACGGCTCGTAGGATTTTAAGTGTAATTTCCAGGAAAAATCAGCAACGCTTTTTTTTTGGCCAATTTGGAGAAGGTGTGATTACTCCGGAACGGCTCGTAGGATTTTTGATGTTTTTTCCAGGAAAAATGTGCAACGCTTTTTTTTCTAATTTGGAGAAGATGGGATTACTCGGGAACGGCTCGTAGGTTTTTTAGTGTATTTTCCAGGAAAAATCAGCAACGCTTTTTTTGGCCAATTTGGAGAAGATGGGATTACTCGGGAACGGCTCGTAAGATTTTTAGTGTATTTTCCAGGAAAAATCAGCAACGCTTTTTTTTGGCCAATTTGGAGAAGATGGGATTACTCGGGAACGGCTCGTAGGATTTTTAGTGTATTTTCCAGGAAAAATCAGCAACGCTTTTTTTTGGCCAATTTGGAGAAGGTGTGATTACTCGGGAACGGCTCGTAGGATTTTTGATGTTTTTTCCAGGAAAAATCAGCAACGCTTTTTTTTGGCCAATTTGGAGAAGGTGTGATTACTCGGGAACGGCTCGTAGGTTTTTTAGTGTATTTTCCAGGAAAAATCAGCAACGCTTTTTTTTTGGCCAATTTGGAGAAGGTGTGATTACTCGGGAACGGCTCGTAAGATTTTTGATATATTTTCCAGGAAAAATCAACAACGCTTTTTTTGGCCAATTTGGAGAAGGTGTGATTACTCGGGAACGGCTCGTAAGATTTTTAGTGTATTTTCCAGGAAAAATCAGCAACGCTTTTTTTTCTAATTTGGAGAAGATGGGATTACTCGGGAACGGCTCGTAAGATTTTTAGTGTATTTTCCAGGAAAAATCAACAACGCTTTTTTTGGCCAATTTGGAGAAGGTGTGATTACTCGGGAACGGCTCGTAGGATTTTAAGTGCATTTTCCAGGAAAAATTAGCAACGCTTTTTTTTGCCAATTTGGAGAAGGTGTGATTACTCGGGAACTGCTCGTAGGATTTTTAGTGTATTTTCCAGGAAAAATCAACAACGCTTTTTTTGGCCAATTTGGAAAAGGTGTGATTACTCGGGAACGGCTCATAAAATTTTTAATATATTTTCCAGGAAAAATCAGCAACGCTTTTTTTGGCCAATTTGGAGATGGTGTGATTACTCGGGAACGGCTCGTAGGATTTTTAGTGTATTTTCCAGGAAAAATCAGCAACGCTTTTTTTTCTAATTTGGAGAAGGTGTGATTACTCGGGAACGGCTCGTAGGTTTTTTAGTGTATTTTCCAGGAAAAATCAGCAACGCTTTTTTTGGCCAATTTGGAGAAGGTGTGATTACTCGGGAACGGCTCGTAGGATTTTTAGTGTATTTTCCAGGAAAAATCAACATCGCTTTTTTTGGCCAATTTGGAGAAGGTGTGATTACTCGGGAACGGCTCATAAAATTTTTAATATATTTTCCAGGAAAAATCAGCAACGCTTTTTTTTGCTAATTTGGAGAAGGTGTGATTACTCGGGAACGGCTCGTAGGATTTTAAGTGTAATTTCCAGGAAAAATCAACAACGCTTTTTTTGCCAATTTGGAGAAGGTGTGATTACTCGGGAACGGCTCGTAGGATTTTTAGTGTATTTTCCAGGAAAAATCAGCAACGCTTTTTTTGGCCAATTTGGAGAAGGTGTGATTACTCGGGAACTGCTCGTAGAATTTTTAGTGTATTTTCCAGGAAAAATCAGCAACGCTTTTTTTGGCCAATTTGGAGAAGATGGGATTACTCGGGAACGGCTCGTAGGTTTTTTAGTGTATTTTCCAGGAAAAATCAGCAACGCTTTTTTTTCTAATTTGGAGAAGATGGGATTACTCGGGAACTGCTCGTAGGATTTTTAGTGTATTTTCCAGGAAAAATCAACAACGCTTTTTTTGGCCAATTTGGAGAAGATGGGATTACTCGGGAACGGCTCGTAGGTTTTTTAGTGTATTTTCCAGGAAAAATCAGCAACGCTTTTTTTTGGCCAATTTGGAGAAGGTGTGATTACTCGGAAACGGCTCGTAAGATTTTTGATGTTTTTTCCAGGAAAAATCAGCAACGCTTTTTTTGGCCAATTTGGAGAAGGTGTGATTACTCGGAAACGGCTCGTAAGATTTTTAGTGTATTTTCCAGGAAAAATCAGCAACGCTTTTTTTGGCCAATTTGGAGAAGGTGTGATTACTCGGGAACGGCTCGTAGGATTTTAAGTGTATTTTCCAGGAAAAATCAGCAACGCTTTTTTTGGCCAATTTGGAGAAGGTGTGATTACTCGGGAACGGCTCGTAAGATTTTTGATGTTTTTTCCAGGAAAAATCAGCAACGCTTTTTTTGGCCAATTTGGAGAAGGTGTGATTACTCGGGAACGGCTCGTAAGATTTTTGATGTTTTTTCCAGGAAAAATCAGCAACGCTTTTTTTGGCCAATTTGGAAAAGGTGTGATTACTCGGGAACGGCTCGTAGGATTTTTAGTGTATTTTCCAGGAAAAATCAGCAACGCTTTTTTTGGCCAATTTGGAGAAGATGGGATTACTCGGGAACGGCTCGTAAGATTTTTGATGTTTTTTCCAGGAAAAATCAACAACGCTTTTTTTTCTAATTTGGAGAAGGTGTGATTACTCGGGAACGGCTCGTAGGATTTTAAGTGTAATTTCCAGGAAAAATCAGCAACGCTTTTTTTTGGCCAATTTGGAGAAGGTGGGATTACTCGGGAACGGCTCGTAAGATTTTTAGTGTATTTTCCAGGAAAAATCAGCAACGCTTTTTTTGGCCAATTTGGAGAAGGTGTGATTACTCGGGGACGGCTCGTAAGATTTTTAGTGTATTTTCCAGGAAAAATCAGCAACGCTTTTTTTTGGCCAATTTGGAGAAGATGGGATTACTCGGGAACGGCTCGTAGGATTTTTAGTGTATTTTCCAGGAAAAATCAGCAACGCTTTTTTTGGCCAATTTGGAGAAGGTGTGATTACTCGGGAACTGCTCGTAGGATTTTTAGTGTATTTTCCAGGAAAAATCAACAACGCTTTTTTTTTGGCCAATTTGGAGAAGGTGTGATTACTCGGGAACGGCTCGTAGGTTTTTTAGTGTATTTTTCAGGAAAAATCAGCAACGCTTTTTTTTGGCCAATTTGGAGAAGGTGTGATTACTCGGGAACTGCTCGTAAGATTTTTAGTGTATTTTCCAGGAAAAATCAGCAACGCTTTTTTTGGCCAATTTGGAGAAGGTGTGATTACTCGGGAACGGCTCGTAGGATTTTTAGTGTATTTTCCAGGAAAAATCAACAACGCTTTTTTTTGGCCAATTTGGAGAAGGTGTGATTACTCGGGAACGGCTCGTAGGATTTTTAGTGTATTTTCCAGGAAAAATCAGCAACGCTTTTTTTGGCCATTTTGGAGAAGGTGTGATTACTCGGGAACGGCTCATAAAATTTTTAATATATTTTCCAGGAAAAATCAGCAACACTTTTTTTGGCCAATTTGGAGAAGATGGGATTACTCGGGAACGGCTCGTAAGATTTTTAGTGTATTTTCCAGGAAAAATCAGCAAGGTTTTTTTTTGGCCAATTTGGAGAAGGTGTGATTACTCGGGAACGGCTCGTAAGATTTTTGATGTTTTTTCCAGGAAAAATCAGCAACGCTTTTTTTTGCCAATTTGGAGAAGGTGTGATTACTCGGGAACGGCTCGTAGGATTTTTAGTGTATTTTCCAGGAAAAATCAACAACGCTTTTTTTGGCCAATTTGGAGAAGGTGTGATTACTCGGGAACGGCTCGTAGGATTTTAAGTGTATTTTCCAGGAAAAATTAGCAACGCTTTTTTTTGCCAATTTGGAGAAGGTGTGATTACTCGGGAACTGCTCGTAGGATTTTTAGTGTATTTTCCAGGAAAAATCAACAACGCTTTTTTTGGCCAATTTGGAGAAGGTGTGATTACTCGGGAACGGCTCGTAGGATTTTTAGTGTATTTTCCAGGAAAAATCAGCAACGCTTTTTTTTCTAATTTGGAGAAGATGGGATTACTCGGGAACGGCTCGTAGGTTTTTTAGTGTATTTTTCAGGAAAAATCAGCAACGCTTTTTTTTGGCCAATTTGGAGAAGGTGTGATTACTCGGGAACGGCTCGTAAGATTTTTAGTGTATTTTCCAGGAAAAATCAGCAACGCTTTTTTTGGCCAATTTGGAGAAGGTGTGATTACTCGGGAACGGCTCGTAGGATTTTTAGTGTATATTCCAGGAAAAATCAGCAACGCTTTTTTTTCTAATTTGGAGAAGATGGGATTACTCGGGAACGGCTCGTAGGTTTTTTAGTGTAATTTCCAGGAAAAATCAGCAACGCTTTTTTTTCTAATTTGGAGAAGATGGGATTACTCGGGAACGGCTCGTAGGTTTTTTAGTGTAATTTCCAGGAAAAATCAGCAACGCTTTTTTTTCTAATTTGGAGAAGATGGGATTACTCGGGAACGGCTCGTAGGTTTTTTAGTGTATTTTTCAGGAAAAATCAGCAACGCTTTTTTTTGGCCAATTTGGAGAAGGTGTGATTACTCGGGAACGGCTCGTAGGATTTTTAGTGTATTTTCCAGGAAAAATCAGCAACGCTTTTTTTTGGCCAATTTGGAGAAGGTGTGATCACTCGGGAACTGCTCGTAGGATTTTTAGTGTATTTTCCAGGAAAAATCAGAAACGCTTTTTTTTCTAATTTGGAGAAGATGGGATTACTCGGGAACGGCTCGTAGGTTTTTTAGTGTATTTTTCAGGAAAAATCAGCAACGCTTTTTTTTGGCCAATTTGGAGAAGGTGTGATTACTCGGGAACGGCTCGTAAGATTTTTAGTGTATTTTCCAGGAAAAATCAGCAACGCTTTTTTTGGCCAATTTGGAGAAGGTGTGATTACTCGGGAACGGCTCGTAGGATTTTTAGTGTATTTTCCAGGAAAAATCAGCAACGCTTTTTTTTCTAATTTGGAGAAGATGGGATTACTCGGGAACGGCTCGTAGGTTTTTTAGTGTAATTTCCAGGAAAAATCAGCAACGCTTTTTTTTGGCCAATTTGGAGAAGATGGGATTACTCGGGAACGGCTCGTAGGATTTTTAGTGTATTTTCCAGGAAAAATCAGCAACGCTTTTTTTGGCCAATTTGGAGAAGGTGTGATTACTCGGGAACGGCTCGTAGGATTTTTAGTGTATTTTCCAGGAAAAATCAGCAACGCTTTTTTTGGCCAATTTGGAGAAGGTGTGATTACTCGGGAACGGCTCGTAGGATTTTTAGTGTATTTTCCAGGAAAAATCAGCAACGCTTTTTTTGGCCAATTTGGAGAAGGTGTGATTACTCGGGAACGGCTCGTAGGATTTTTAGTGTATTTTTCAGGAAAAATCAGCAACGCTTTTTTTTGGCCAATTTGGAGAAGATGGGATTACTCGGGAACGGCTCGTAGGATTTTTGATGTATTTTCCAGGAAAAATCAGCAACGCTTTTTTTGGCCAATTTGGAGAAGGTGTGATTACTCGGGAACGGCTCATAAAATTTTTAATATATTTTCCAGGAAAAATCAGCAACGCTTTTTTTTGGCCAATTTGGAGAAGGTGTGATTACTCGGAAACGGCTCGTAAGATTTTTAGTGTATTTTCCAGGAAAAATCAGCAACGTTTTTTTTTGGCCAATTTGGAGAAGATGTGATTACTCGGGAACGGCTCGTAAGATTTTTGATGTTTTTTCCAGGAAAAATCAGCAACGCTTTTTTTGGCCAATTTGGAGAAGGTGTGATTACTCGGGAACTGCTCGTAGGATTTTTAGTGTATTTTCCAGGAAAAATGTGCAACGCTTTTTGTGGCCAATTTGGAGAAGGTGTGATTACTCGGGAACTGCTCGTAGGATTTTTAGTGTATTTTCCAGGAAAAATCAACAACGCTTTTTTTGGCCAATTTGGAGAAAGTGTGATTACTCGGAAACGGCTCGTAGGTTTTTTAGTGTATTTTCCAGGAAAAATCAGCAACGCTTTTTTTTGGCCAATTTGGAGAAGATGGGATTACTCGGGAACGGCTCGTAGGATTTTTAGTGTATTTTCCAGGAAAAATCAACAACGCTTTTTTTGGCCAATTTGGAGAAGGTGTGATTACTCGGGAACGGCTCGTAGGATTTTTGATGTTTTTTCCAGGAAAAATCAGCAACGCTTTTTTTTGCCAATTTGGAGAAGGTGTGATTACTCGGGAACGGCTCGTAGGTTTTTTAGTGTATTTTCCAGGAAAAATCAGCAACGCTTTTTTTTGGCCAATTTGGAGAAGGTGTGATTACTCGGGAACGGCTCGTAGGTTTTTTAGTGTATTTTCCAGGAAAAATCAGCAACGCTTTTTTTGGCCAATTTGGAGAAGATGGGATTACTCGGGAACTGCTCGTAGGATTTTTAGTGTATTTTCCAGGAAAAATCAGCAACGCTTTTTTTTGCCAATTTGGAGAAGATGGGATTACTCGGGAACGGCTCGTAGGATTTTTAGTGTATTTTCCAGGAAAAATCAGCAACGCTTTTTTTGGCCAATTTGGAGAAGGTGTGATTACTCGGGAACGGCTCGTAGGATTTTTAGTGTATTTTCCAGGAAAAATCAGCAACGCTTTTTTTTGGCCAATTTGGAGAAGGTGTGATTACTCGGGAACGGCTCATAAAATTTTTAATATATTTTCCAGGAAAAATCAGCAACGCTTTTTTTTGCCAATTTGGAGAAGGTGTGATTACTCGGGAACGGCTCGTAGGATTTTTAGTGTATTTTCCAGGAAAAATCAGCAACGCTTTTTTTTGGCCAATTTGGAGAAGGTGTGATTACTCGGGAACGGCTCGTAAGATTTTTGATGTTTTTTCCAGGAAAAATCAGCAACGCTTTTTTTTGGCCAATTTGGAGAAGGTGTGATTACTCGGGAACTGCTCGTAGGATTTTTAGTGTATTTTCCAGGAAAAATCAGCAACGCTTTTTTTTGGCCAATTTGGAGAAGGTGTGATTACTCGGGAATGGCTCGTAGGATTTTTAGTGTATTTTCCAGGAAAAATCAGCAAGGTTTTTTTTTCTAATTTGGAGAAGATGTGATTACTCGGGAACGGCTCGTAGGTTTTTTAGTGTATTTTCCAGGAAAAATCAACAACGCTTTTTTTGGCCAATTTGGAGAAGGTGTGATTACTCGGAAAAGGCTCGTAGGTTTTTTAGTGTATTTTCCAGGAAAAATCAACAACGCTTTTTTTGGCCAATTTGGAGAAGGTGTGATTACTCGGGAACGGCTCGTAGGTTTTTTAGTGTATTTTCCAGGAAAAATCAGCAACGCTTTTTTTGGCCAATTTGGAGAAGGTGTGATTACTCGGGAACGGCTCGTAGGATTTTTAGTGTATTTTCCTGGAAAAATCAACAACGCTTTTTTTGGCCAATTTGGAGAAGGTGTGATTACTCGGGAACGGCTCGTAGGATTTTTGATGTTTTTTCCAGGAAAAATCAGCAACGCTTTTTTTTGCCAATTTGGAGAAGGTGTGATTACTCGGGAACGGCTCGTAGGTTTTTTAGTGTATTTTCCAGGAAAAATCAGCAACGCTTTTTTTTGGCCAATTTGGAGAAGGTGTGATTACTCGGGAACGGCTCGTAGGTTTTTTAGTGTATTTTCCAGGAAAAATCAGCAACGCTTTTTTTGGCCAATTTGGAGAAGATGGGATTACTCGGGAACTGCTCGTAGGATTTTTAGTGTATTTTCCAGGAAAAATCAGCAACGCTTTTTTTTGCCAATTTGGAGAAGATGGGATTACTCGGGAACGGCTCGTAGGATTTTTAGTGTATTTTTCAGGAAAAATCAGCAACGCTTTTTTTTTGGCCAATTTGGAGAAGATGGGATTACTCGGGAACGGCTCGTAGGATTTTTGATGTATTTTCCAGGAAAAATCAGCAACGCTTTTTTTGGCCAATTTGGAGAAGGTGTGATTACTCGGGAACGGCTCATAAAATTTTTAATATATTTTCCAGGAAAAATCAGCAACGCTTTTTTTTGGCCAATTTGGAGAAGGTGTGATTACTCGGAAACGGCTCGTAAGATTTTTAGTGTATTTTCCAGGAAAAATCAGCAACGTTTTTTTTTTGGCCAATTTGGAGAAGATGTGATTACTCGGGAACGGCTCGTAAGATTTTTGATGTTTTTTCCAGGAAAAATCAGCAACGCTTTTTTTGGCCAATTTGGAGAAGGTGTGATTACTCGGGAACTGCTCGTAGGATTTTTAGTGTATTTTCCAGGAAAAATGTGCAACGCTTTTTGTGGCCAATTTGGAGAAGGTGTGATTACTCGGGAACTGCTCGTAGGATTTTTAGTGTATTTTCCAGGAAAAATCAACAACGCTTTTTTTGGCCAATTTGGAGAAAGTGTGATTACTCGGAAACGGCTCGTAGGTTTTTTAGTGTATTTTCCAGGAAAAATCAGCAACGCTTTTTTTTGGCCAATTTGGAGAAGATGGGATTACTCGGGAACGGCTCGTAGGATTTTTAGTGTATTTTCCAGGAAAAATCAACAACGCTTTTTTTGGCCAATTTGGAGAAGGTGTGATTACTCGGGAACGGCTCGTAGGATTTTTGATGTTTTTTCCAGGAAAAATCAGCAACGCTTTTTTTTGCTAATTTGGAGAAGGTGTGATTACTCGGGAACGGCTCGTAGGTTTTTTAGTGTATTTTCCAGGAAAAATCAGCAACGCTTTTTTTTGGCCAATTTGGAGAAGGTGTGATTACTCGGGAACGGCTCGTAGGTTTTTTAGTGTATTTTCCAGGAAAAATCAGCAACGCTTTTTTTGGCCAATTTGGAGAAGATGGGATTACTCGGGAACTGCTCGTAGGATTTTTAGTGTATTTTCCAGGAAAAATCAGCAACGCTTTTTTTTGCCAATTTGGAGAAGATGGGATTACTCGGGAACGGCTCGTAGGATTTTTAGTGTATTTTCCAGGAAAAATCAGCAACGCTTTTTTTGGCCAATTTGGAGAAGGTGTGATTACTCGGGAACGGCTCGTAGGATTTTTAGTGTATTTTCCAGGAAAAATCAGCAACGCTTTTTTTTGGCCAATTTGGAGAAGGTGTGATTACTCGGGAACGGCTCATAAAATTTTTAATATATTTTCCAGGAAAAATCAGCAACGCTTTTTTTTGCCAATTTGGAGAAGGTGTGATTACTCGGGAACGGCTCGTAGGATTTTTAGTGTATTTTCCAGGAAAAATCAGCAATGCTTTTTTTTGGCCAATTTGGAGAAGGTGTGATTACTCGGGAACGGCTCGTAAGATTTTTGATGTTTTTTCCAGGAAAAATCAGCAACGCTTTTTTTTGGCCAATTTGGAGAAGGTGTGATTACTCGGGAACTGCTCGTAGGATTTTTAGTGTATTTTCCAGGAAAAATCAGCAACGCTTTTTTTTGGCCAATTTGGAGAAGGTGTGATTACTCGGGAATGGCTCGTAGGATTTTTAGTGTATTTTCCAGGAAAAATCAGCAAGGTTTTTTTTTCTAATTTGGAGAAGATGTGATTACTCGGGAACGGCTCGTAGGTTTTTTAGTGTATTTTCCAGGAAAAATCAACAACGCTTTTTTTGGCCAATTTGGAGAAGGTGTGATTACTCGGAAAAGGCTCGTAGGTTTTTTAGTGTATTTTCCAGGAAAAATCAACAACGCTTTTTTTGGCCAATTTGGAGAAGGTGTGATTACTCGGGAACTGCTCGTAGGATTTTTAGTGTATTTTCCAGGAAAAATCAACAACGCTTTTTTTGGCCAATTTGGAGAAAGTGTGATTACTCGGAAACGGCTCGTAGGTTTTTTAGTGTATTTTCCAGGAAAAATCAGCAACGCTTTTTTTTGGCCAATTTGGAGAAGATGGGATTACTCGGGAACGGCTCGTAGGATTTTTAGTGTATTTTCCAGGAAAAATCAACAACGCTTTTTTTGGCCAATTTGGAGAAGGTGTGATTACTCGGGAACGGCTCGTAGGATTTTTGATGTTTTTTCCAGGAAAAATCAGCAACGCTTTTTTTTGCCAATTTGGAGAAGGTGTGATTACTCGGGAACGGCTCGTAGGTTTTTTAGTGTATTTTCCAGGAAAAATCAGCAACGCTTTTTTTTGGCCAATTTGGAGAAGGTGTGATTACTCGGGAACGGCTCGTAGGTTTTTTAGTGTATTTTCCAGGAAAAATCAGCAACGCTTTTTTTGGCCAATTTGGAGAAGATGGGATTACTCGGGAACTGCTCGTAGGATTTTTAGTGTATTTTCCAGGAAAAATCAGCAACGCTTTTTTTTGCCAATTTGGAGAAGATGGGATTACTCGGGAACGGCTCGTAGGATTTTTAGTGTATTTTCCAGGAAAAATCAGCAACGCTTTTTTTGGCCAATTTGGAGAAGGTGTGATTACTCGGGAACGGCTCGTAGGATTTTTAGTGTATTTTCCAGGAAAAATCAGCAACGCTTTTTTTTGGCCAATTTGGAGAAGGTGTGATTACTCGGGAACGGCTCATAAAATTTTTAATATATTTTCCAGGAAAAATCAGCAACGCTTTTTTTTGCCAATTTGGAGAAGGTGTGATTACTCGGGAACGGCTCGTAGGATTTTTAGTGTATTTTCCAGGAAAAATCAGCAACGCTTTTTTTTGGCCAATTTGGAGAAGGTGTGATTACTCGGGAACGGCTCGTAAGATTTTTGATGTTTTTTCCAGGAAAAATCAGCAACGCTTTTTTTTGGCCAATTTGGAGAAGGTGTGATTACTCGGGAACTGCTCGTAGGATTTTTAGTGTATTTTCCAGGAAAAATCAGCAACGCTTTTTTTTGGCCAATTTGGAGAAGGTGTGATTACTCGGGAATGGCTCGTAGGATTTTTAGTGTATTTTCCAGGAAAAATCAGCAAGGTTTTTTTTTCTAATTTGGAGAAGATGTGATTACTCGGGAACGGCTCGTAGGTTTTTTAGTGTATTTTCCAGGAAAAATCAACAACGCTTTTTTTGGCCAATTTGGAGAAGGTGTGATTACTCGGAAAAGGCTCGTAGGTTTTTTAGTGTATTTTCCAGGAAAAATCAACAACGCTTTTTTTGGCCAATTTGGAGAAGGTGTGATTACTCGGAAAAGGCTCGTAGGTTTTTTAGTGTATTTTCCAGGAAAAATCAACAACGCTTTTTTTGGCCAATTTGGAGAAGGTGTGATTACTCGGGAACGGCTCGTAGGTTTTTTAGTGTATTTTCCAGGAAAAATCAGCAACGCTTTTTTTGGCCAATTTGGAGAAGGTGTGATTACTCGGGAACGGCTCGTAGGATTTTTAGTGTATTTTCCTGGAAAAATCAACAACGCTTTTTTTGGCCAATTTGGAGAAGGTGTGATTACTCGGGAACGGCTCGTAGGATTTTTGATGTTTTTTCCAGGAAAAATCAGCAACGCTTTTTTTTGCCAATTTGGAGAAGGTGTGATTACTCGGGAACGGCTCGTAGGTTTTTTAGTGTATTTTCCAGGAAAAATCAGCAACGCTTTTTTTTGGCCAATTTGGAGAAGGTGTGATTACTCGGGAACGGCTCGTAGGTTTTTTAGTGTATTTTCCAGGAAAAATCAGCAACGCTTTTTTTGACCAATTTGGAGAAGATGGGATTACTCGGGAACTGCTCGTAGGATTTTTAGTGTATTTTCCAGGAAAAATCAGCAACGCTTTTTTTTGCCAATTTGGAGAAGATGGGATTACTCGGGAACGGCTCGTAGGATTTTTAGTGTATTTTTCAGGAAAAATCAGCAACGCTTTTTTTTGGCCAATTTGGAGAAGATGGGATTACTCGGGAACGGCTCGTAGGATTTTTGATGTATTTTCCAGGAAAAATCAGCAACGCTTTTTTTGGCCAATTTGGAGAAGGTGTGATTACTCGGGAACGGCTCATAAAATTTTTAATATATTTTCCAGGAAAAATCAGCAACGCTTTTTTTTGGCCAATTTGGAGAAGGTGTGATTACTCGGAAACGGCTCGTAAGATTTTTAGTGTATTTTCCAGGAAAAATCAGCAACGTTTTTTTTTTGGCCAATTTGGAGAAGATGTGATTACTCGGGAACGGCTCGTAAGATTTTTGATGTTTTTTCCAGGAAAAATCAGCAACGCTTTTTTTGGCCAATTTGGAGAAGGTGTGATTACTCGGGAACTGCTCGTAGGATTTTTAGTGTATTTTCCAGGAAAAATGTGCAACGCTTTTTGTGGCCAATTTGGAGAAGGTGTGATTACTCGGGAACTGCTCGTAGGATTTTTAGTGTATTTTCCAGGAAAAATCAACAACGCTTTTTTTGGCCAATTTGGAGAAAGTGTGATTACTCGGAAACGGCTCGTAGGTTTTTTAGTGTATTTTCCAGGAAAAATCAGCAACGCTTTTTTTTGGCCAATTTGGAGAAGATGGGATTACTCGGGAACGGCTCGTAGGATTTTTAGTGTATTTTCCAGGAAAAATCAATAACGCTTTTTTTGGCCAATTTGGAGAAGGTGTGATTACTCGGGAACGGCTCGTAGGATTTTTGATGTTTTTTCCAGGAAAAATCAGCAACGCTTTTTTTTGCTAATTTGGAGAAGGTGTGATTACTCGGGAACGGCTCGTAGGTTTTTTAGTGTATTTTCCAGGAAAAATCAGCAACGCTTTTTTTTGGCCAATTTGGAGAAGGTGTGATTACTCGGGAACGGCTCGTAGGTTTTTTAGTGTATTTTCCAGGAAAAATCAGCAACGCTTTTTTTGGCCAATTTGGAGAAGATGGGATTACTCGGGAACTGCTCGTAGGATTTTTAGTGTATTTTCCAGGAAAAATCAGCAACGCTTTTTTTTGCCAATTTGGAGAAGATGGGATTACTCGGGAACGGCTCGTAGGATTTTTAGTGTATTTTCCAGGAAAAATCAGCAACGCTTTTTTTGGCCAATTTGGAGAAGGTGTGATTACTCGGGAACGGCTCGTAGGATTTTTAGTGTATTTTCCAGGAAAAATCAGCAACGCTTTTTTTTGGCCAATTTGGAGAAGGTGTGATTACTCGGGAACGGCTCATAAAATTTTTAATATATTTTCCAGGAAAAATCAGCAACGCTTTTTTTTGCCAATTTGGAGAAGGTGTGATTACTCGGGAACGGCTCGTAGGATTTTTAGTGTATTTTCCAGGAAAAATCAGCAACGCTTTTTTTTGGCCAATTTGGAGAAGGTGTGATTACTCGGGAACGGCTCGTAAGATTTTTGATGTTTTTTCCAGGAAAAATCAGCAACGCTTTTTTTTGGCCAATTTGGAGAAGGTGTGATTACTCGGGAACTGCTCGTAGGATTTTTAGTGTATTTTCCAGGAAAAATCAGCAACGCTTTTTTTTGGCCAATTTGGAGAAGGTGTGATTACTCGGGAATGGCTCGTAGGATTTTTAGTGTATTTTCCAGGAAAAATCAGCAAGGTTTTTTTTTCTAATTTGGAGAAGATGTGATTACTCGGGAACGGCTCGTAGGTTTTTTAGTGTATTTTCCAGGAAAAATCAACAACGCTTTTTTTGGCCAATTTGGAGAAGGTGTGATTACTCGGAAAAGGCTCGTAGGTTTTTTAGTGTATTTTCCAGGAAAAATCAACAACGCTTTTTTTGGCCAATTTGGAGAAGGTGTGATTACTCGGGAACGGCTCGTAGGTTTTTTAGTGTATTTTCCAGGAAAAATCAGCAACGCTTTTTTTGGCCAATTTGGAGAAGGTGTGATTACTCGGGAACGGCTCGTAAGATTTTTAGTGTATTTTCCAGGAAAAATCAGCAACGCTTTTTTTTGGCCAATTTGGAGAAGGTGTGATTACTCGGGAACGGCTCGTAGGTTTTTTAGTGTATTTTCCAGGAAAAATCAGCAACGCTTTTTTTTGGCCAATTTGGAGAAGGTGTGATTACTCGGGAACTGCTCGTAGGATTTTTAGTGTATTTTCCAGGAAAAATCAGCAACGCTTTTTTTTCTAATTTGGAGAAGGTGTGATTACTCGGGAACGGCTCGTAGGATTTTTTGTGTATTTTCCAGGAAAAATCAGCAACGCTTTTTTTTGCCAATTTGGAGAAGGTGTGATTACTCGGGAACTGCTCGTAGGATTTTTAGTGTATTTTCCAGGAAAAATCAGCAACGCTTTTTTTGGCCAATTTGGAGAAGGTGTGATTACTCGGGAACGGCTCGTAGGATTTTTAGTGTAATTTCCAGGAAAAATCAGCAACGCTTTTTTTGGCCAATTTGGAGAAGGTGTGATTACTCGGGAACGGCTCGTAAGATTTTTGATGTTTTTTCCAGGAAAAATCAGCAACGCTTTTTTTTTGGCCAATTTGGAGAAGATGGGATTACTCGGGAACGGCTCGTAAGATTTTAAGTGTATTTTCCAGGAAAAATTAGCTACGCTTTTTTTGGCCAATTTGGAGAAGGTGTGATTACTCGGGAACGGCTCGTAAGATTTTTAGTGTATTTTCCAGGAAAAATCAACAACGCTTTTTTTGGCCAATTTGGAGAAGATGGGATTACTCGGGAACGGCTCGTAAGATTTTTAGTGTATTTTCCAGGAAAAATCAACAAGGTTTTTTTTTGGCCAATTTGGAGAAGGTGTGATTACTCGGGAACGGCTCGTAGGTTTTTTAGTGTATTTTCCAGGAAAAATCAGCAACGCTTTTTTTTTCTAATTTGGAGAAGATGGGATTACTCGGGAACGGCTCGTAGGATTTTTAGTGTATTTTCCAGGAAAAATCAGCAACGCTTTTTTTTGGCCAATTTGGAGAAGGTGTGATTACTCGGGAACGGCTCGTAGGATTTTTAGTGTAATTTCCAGGAAAAATCAGCAACACTTTTTTTGGCCAATTTGGAGAAGATGGGATTACTCGGGAACGGCTCGTAGGATTTTTGATGTTTTTTCCAGGAAAAATCAGCAACGCTTTTTTTGGCCAATTTGGAGAAGGTGTGATTACTCGGGAACGGCTCGTAAGATTTTTGATGTTTTTTCCAGGAAAAATCAGCAACGCTTTTTTTGGCCAATTTGGGAACTGCTCGTAGGATTTTTAGTGTATTTTCCAGGAAAAATCAGCAACGCTTTTTTTTTGCCAATTTGGAGAAGGTGTGATTACTCGGGAACGGCTCGTAGGATTTTTAGTGTATTTTCCAGGAAAAATCAGCAACGCTTTTTTTTCTAATTTGGAGAAGATGGGATTACTCGGGAACGGCTCGTAGGTTTTTTAGTGTATTTTCCAGGAAAAATCAGCAACGCTTTTTTTTCTAATTTGGAGAAGGTGTGATTACTCGGGAACGGCTCGTAAGATTTTTGATGTTTTTTCCAGGAAAAATCAGCAACGTTTTTTTTTGCCAATTTGGAGAAGGTGTGATTACTCGGGAACGGCTCGTAGGATTTTTAGTGTATTTTCCAGGAAAAATCAGCAACGCTTTTTTTGGCCAATTTGGAGAAGGTGTGATTACTCGGGAACGGCTCGTAGGATTTTTAGTGTATTTTCCAGGAAAAATGTGCAACGCTTTTTTTGGCCAATTTGGAGAAGGTGTGATTACTCGGGAACGGCTCGTAGAATTTTTAGTGTATTTTCCAGGAAAAATCAACAACGCTTTTTTTGGCCAATTTGGAGAAGGTGTGATTACTCGGGAACGGCTCGTAAGATTTTTAGTGTATTTTCCAGGAAAAATCAGCAACGCTTTTTTTTGCCAATTTGGAGAAGGTGTGATTACTCGGGAACGGCTCTTAGGTTTTTTAGTGTATTTTCCAGGAAAAATCAGCAACGCTTTTTTTTGCCAATTTGGAGAAGGTGTGATTACTCGGGAACGGCTCTTAGGTTTTTTAGTGTATTTTCCAGGAAAAATCAGCAACGCTTTTTTTGGCCAATTTGGAGAAGGTGTGATTACTCGGGAACGGCTCGTAGGTTTTTTAGTGTATTTTCCAGGAAAAATCAGCAACGCTTTTTTTGGCCAATTTGGAGAAGATGGGATTACTCGGGAACGGCTCGTAGGATTTTTAGTGTATTTTCCAGGAAAAATCAGCAAGGTTTTTTTTTGGCCAATTTGGAGAAGGTGTGATTACTCGGGAACGGCTCGTAGGATTTTTAGTGTATTTTCCAGGAAAAATCAACAACGCTTTTTTTGGCCAATTTGGAGAAGCTGTGATTACTCGGGAACGGCTCGTAGGATTTTTAGTGCATTTTTCAGGAAAAATCAGCAACGCTTTTTTTGGCCAATTTGGAGAAGGTGTGATTACTCGGGAACGGCTCGTAAGATTTTTAGTGTATTTTCCAGGAAAAATGTGCAACGCTTTTTTTGGCCAATTTGGAGAAGCTGTGATTACTCGGGAACGGCTCGTAGGATTTTTAGTGTATTTTTCAGGAAAAATCAGCAACGCTTTTTTTGGCCAATTTGGAGAAGGTGTGATTACTCGGGAACGGCTCGTAAGATTTTTAGTGTATTTTCCAGGAAAAATCAGCAACGCTTTTTTTTGCCAATTTGGAGAAAGTGTGATTACTCCGAAACGGCTCGTAAGATTTTTAGTGTATTTTCCAGGAAAAATGTGCAACGCTTTTTTTTTGGCCAATTTGGAGAAGGTGTGATTACTCGGGAACGGCTCGTAAGATTTTTAGTGTATTTTCCAGGAAAAATCAGCAACGCTTTTTTTGGCCAATTTGGAGAAGGTGTGATTACTCGGGAACGGCTCGTAGGATTTTTAGTGTTTTTTCCAGGAAAAATCAGCAACACTTTTTTTGGCCAATTTGGAGAAGGTGTGATTACTCGGGAACGGCTCGTAGGTTTTTTAGTGTATTTTCCAGGAAAAATCAGCAACGCTTTTTTTTGCCAATTTGGAGAAGGTGTGATTACTCGGGAACGGCTCGTAGGATTTTTAGTGTATTTTCCAGGAAAAATCAACAACGCTTTTTTTGGCCAATTTGGAGAAGCTGTGATTACTCGGGAACGGCTCGTAGGATTTTTAGTGTATTTTTCAGGAAAAATCAGCAACGCTTTTTTTGGCCAATTTGGAGAAGCTGTGATTACTCGGGAACGGCTCGTAGGATTTTTAGTGTATTTTTCAGGAAAAATCAGCAACGCTTTTTTTGGCCAATTTGGAGAAGGTGTGATTACTCGGGAACGGCTCGTAAGATTTTTAGTGTATTTTCCAGGAAAAATCAGCAACGCTTTTTTTTGCCAATTTGGAGAAAGTGTGATTACTCCGGAACGGCTCGTAAGATTTTTAGTGTATTTTCCAGGAAAAATGTGCAACGCTTTTTTTTTCTAATTTGGAGAAGGTGTGATTACTCGGGAACGGCTCGTAGGATTTTTAGTGTATTTTCCAGGAAAAATCAGCAACGCTTTTTTTGGCCAATTTGGAGAAGATGGGATTACTCGGGAACGGCTCGTAGGATTTTTGATGTTTTTTCCAGGAAAAATCAGCAACGCTTTTTTTGGCCAATTTGGAGAAGGTGTGATTACTCGGGAACGGCTCGTAGAATTTTTAGTGTATTTTTCAGGAAAAATCAGCAACGCTTTTTTTGGCCAATTTGGAGAAGATGTGATTACTCGGGAACGGCTCGTAAGATTTTTAGTGTATTTTCCAGGAAAAATCAACAACGCTTTTTTTTGGCCAATTTGGAGAAGGTGTGATTACTCGGGAACGGCTCGTAGGTTTTTTAGTGTATTTTCCAGGAAAAATCAGCAACGCTTTTTTTTGGCCAATTTGGAGAAGGTGTGATTACTCGGGAACGGCTCGTAGGTTTTTTAGTGTATTTTCCAGGAAAAATCAGCAAGGTTTTTTTTTGGCCAATTTGGAGAAGGTGTGATTACTCGGGAACGGCTCGTAGGTTTTTTAGTGTATTTTTCAGGAAAAATCAGCAACGCTTTTTTTTGGCCAATTTGGAGAAGATGGGATTACTCGGGAACTGCTCGTAAGATTTTTAGTGTATTTTCCAGGAAAAATCAGCAACGCTTTTTTTGGCCAATTTGGAGAAGGTGTGATTACTCGGGAACGGCTCGTAGGATTTTTAGTGTATTTTCCAGGAAAAATCAGCAACGCTTTTTTTTCTAATTTGGAGAAGATGGGATTACTCGGGAACGGCTCGTAGGATTTTTAGTGTATTTTTCAGGAAAAATCAGCAACGCTTTTTTTTGCCAATTTGGAGAAAGTGTGATTACTCCGGAACGGCTCGTAAGATTTTTAGTGTATTTTCCAGGAAAAATGTGCAACGCTTTTTTTTTCTAATTTGGAGAAGGTGTGATTACTCGGGAACGGCTCGTAGGATTTTTAGTGTATTTTCCAGGAAAAATCAGCAACGCTTTTTTTGGCCAATTTGGAGAAGATGGGATTACTCGGGAACGGCTCGTAGGATTTTTGATGTTTTTTCCAGGAAAAATCAGCAACGCTTTTTTTGGCCAATTTGGAGAAGGTGTGATTACTCGGGAACGGCTCGTAGAATTTTTAGTGTATTTTTCAGGAAAAATCAGCAACGCTTTTTTTGGCCAATTTGGAGAAGATGTGATTACTCGGGAACGGCTCGTAAGATTTTTAGTGTAATTTCCAGGAAAAATCAGCAAGGTTTTTTTTTGGCCAATTTGGAGATGGTGTGATTACTCGGGAACGGCTCGTAGGATTTTTGATGTTTTTTCCAGGAAAAATCAGCAACGCTTTTTTTGGCCAATTTGGAGAAGGTGTGATTACTCGGGAACGGCTCGTAGAATTTTTAGTGTATTTTTCAGGAAAAATCATCAACGCTTTTTTTGGCCAATTTGGAGAAGATGTGATTACTCGGGAACGGCTCGTAAGATTTTTAGTGTATTTTCCAGGAAAAATCAACAACGCTTTTTTTTGGCCAATTTGGAGAAGGTGTGATTACTCGGGAACGGCTCGTAGGTTTTTTAGTGTATTTTCCAGGAAAAATCAGCAACGCTTTTTTTTGGCCAATTTGGAGAAGGTGTGATTACTCGGGAACGGCTCGTAGGTTTTTTAGTGTATTTTCCAGGAAAAATCAGCAAGGTTTTTTTTTGGCCAATTTGGAGAAGGTGTGATTACTCGGGAACGGCTCGTAGGTTTTTTAGTGTATTTTTCAGGAAAAATCAGCAACGCTTTTTTTTGGCCAATTTGGAGAAGATGGGATTATTCGGGAACTGCTCGTAAGATTTTTAGTGTATTTTCCAGGAAAAATCAGCAACGCTTTTTTTGGCCAATTTGGAGAAGGTGTGATTACTCGGGAACGGCTCGTAGGATTTTTAGTGTATTTTCCAGGAAAAATCAGCAACGCTTTTTTTTCTAATTTGGAGAAGATGGGATTACTCGGGAACGGCTCGTAAGATTTTTAGTGTATTTTCCAGGAAAAATCAGCAACGCTTTTTTTTGGCCAATTTGGAGAAGGTGTGATTACTCGGGAACGGCTCGTAGGATTTTTAGTGTAATTTCCAGGAAAAATCAGCAACGCTTTTTTTTTGCTAATTTGGAGAAGATGGGATTACTCGGGAACGGCTCGTAGGTTTTTAAGTGTATTTTTCAGGAAAAATCAGCAACGCTTTTTTTGGCCAATTTGGAGAAGGTGTGATTACTCGGGAACGGCTCGTAAGATTTTTGATGTTTTTTCCAGGAAAAATCAGCAACGCTTTTTTTTGGCCAATTTGGAGATGGTGTGATTACTCGGGAACGGCTCGTAGGATTTTTAGTGTATTTTTCAGGAAAAATCAGCAACGCTTTTTTTTGGCCAATTTGGAGAAGGTGTGATTACTCGGGAACGGCTCGTAGGATTTTTAGTGTAATTTCCAGGAAAAATCAGCAACGCTTTTTTTGGCCAATTTGGAGAAGGTGTGATTACTCGGGAACGGTTCGTAGGATTTTTAGTGTATTTTCCAGGAAAAATGTGCAACGCTTTTTTTGGCCAATTTGGAGAAGGTGTGATTACTCGGGAACGGCTCGTAGAATTTTTAGTGTATTTTCCAGGAAAAATCAACAACGCTTTTTTTGGCCAATTTGGAGAAGGTGTGATTACTCGGGAACGGCTCGTAAGATTTTTAGTGTATTTTCCAGGAAAAATCAGCAACGCTTTTTTTTTGCCAATTTGGAGAAAGTGTGATTACTCGGGAACGGCTCGTAGGTTTTTTAGTGTATTTTCCAGGAAAAATCAGCAACGCTTTTTTTTGCCAATTTGGAGAAGGTGTGATTACTCGGGAACGGCTCGTAGGTTTTTTAGTGTATTTTCCAGGAAAAATCAGCAACGCTTTTTTTGGCCAATTTGGAGAAGGTGTGATTACTCGGGAACGGCTCGTAGGTTTTTTAGTGTATTTTCCAGGAAAAATCAGCAACGCTTTTTTTGGCCAATTTGGAGAAGATGGGATTACTCGGGAACGGCTCGTAGGATTTTTAGTGTATTTTCCAGGAAAAATCAGCAACGCTTTTTTTTGGTAATTTGGAGAAGGTGTGATTACTCGGGAACGGCTCGTAGGATTTTTAGTGTATTTTCCAGGAAAAATCAGCAAGGTTTTTTTTTGGCCAATTTGGAGAAGGTGTGATTACTCGGGAACGGCTCGTAGGATTTTTAGTGTATTTTCCAGGAAAAATCAAAAACGCTTTTTTTGGCCAATTTGGAGAAGCTGTGATTACTCGGGAACGGCTCGTAGGATTTTTAGTGCATTTTTCAGGAAAAATCAGCAACGCTTTTTTTGGCCAATTTGGAGAAGGTGTGATTACTCGGGAACGGCTCGTAAGATTTTTAGTGTATTTTCCAGGAAAAATGTGCAACGCTTTTTTTGGCCAATTTGGAGAAGCTGTGATTACTCGGGAACGGCTCGTAGGATTTTTAGTGTATTTTTCAGGAAAAATCAGCAACGCTTTTTTTGGCCAATTTGGAGAAGGTGTGATTACTCGGGAACGGCTCGTAGGTTTTTTAGTGTATTTTCCAGGAAAAATCAGCAACGCTTTTTTTTGCCAATTTGGAGAAGGTGTGATTACTCGGGAACGGCTCGTAGGATTTTTAGTGTATTTTCCAGGAAAAATCAACAACGCTTTTTTTGGCCAATTTGGAGAAGCTGTGATTACTCGGGAACGGCTCGTAGGATTTTTAGTGTATTTTTCAGGAAAAATCAGCAACGCTTTTTTTGGCCAATTTGGAGAAGCTGTGATTACTCGGGAACGGCTCGTAGGATTTTTAGTGTATTTTTCAGGAAAAATCAGCAACGCTTTTTTTGGCCAATTTGGAGAAGGTGTGATTACTCGGGAACGGCTCGTAAGATTTTTAGTGTATTTTCCAGGAAAAATCAGCAACGCTTTTTTTTGCCAATTTGGAGAAAGTGTGATTACTCCGGAACGGCTCGTAAGATTTTTAGTGTATTTTCCAGGAAAAATGTGCAACGCTTTTTTTTTCTAATTTGGAGAAGGTGTGATTACTCGGGAACGGCTCGTAGGATTTTTAGTGTATTTTCCAGGAAAAATCAGCAACGCTTTTTTTGGCCAATTTGGAGAAGATGGGATTACTCGGGAACGGCTCGTAGGTTTTTTAGTGTAATTTCCAGGAAAAATCAGCAAGGTTTTTTTTTGGCCAATTTGGAGATGGTGTGATTACTCGGGAACGGCTCGTAGGATTTTTGATGTTTTTTCCAGGAAAAATCAGCAACGCTTTTTTTGGCCAATTTGGAGAAGGTGTGATTACTCGGGAACGGCTCGTAGAATTTTTAGTGTATTTTTTAGGAAAAATCAGCAACGCTTTTTTTGGCCAATTTGGAGAAGATGTGATTACTCGGGAACGGCTCGTAAGATTTTTAGTGTATTTTCCAGGAAAAATCAACAACGCTTTTTTTTGGCCAATTTGGAGAAGGTGTGATTACTCGGGAACGGCTCGTAAGATTTTTGATGTTTTTTCCAGGAAAAATCAACAACGCTTTTTTTTGGCCAATTTGGAGAAGGTGTGATTACTCGGGAAC
Source organism: Lypha dubia (assembly GCA_947311025.1). NCBI lineage: Eukaryota > Metazoa > Arthropoda > Insecta > Diptera > Tachinidae > Lypha > Lypha dubia. Next base: position 67,455 of record CAMZJU010000080.1, read on the forward strand.
GGCTCGTAAGATTTTTAGTGTATTTTCCAGGAAAAATCAGCAACGCTTTTTTTGGCCAATTTGGAGAAGGTGTGATTACTCGGGAACTGCTCGTAGGATTTTTGATGTTTTTTCCAGGAAAAATCAGCAACGCTTTTTTTGGCAAATTTGGAGAAGGTGTGATTACTTAGTGTATTTTCCAGGAAAAATCAGCAACGCTTTTTTTTCTAATTTGGAGAAGATGGGATTACTCGGGAACGGCTCGTAAGATTTTTAGTGTATTTTCCAGGAAAAATCAGCAACGCTTTTTTTTGGCCAATTTGGAGAAGGTGTGATTACTCGGGAACGGCTCGTAGGATTTTTAGTGTAATTTCCAGGAAAAATCAGCAACGCTTTTTTTTTGCTAATTTGGAGAAGATGGGATTACTCGGGAACGGCTCGTAGGTTTTTAAGTGTATTTTTCAGGAAAAATCAGCAACGCTTTTTTTGGCCAATTTGGAGAAGGTGTGATTACTCGGGAACGGCTCGTAAGATTTTTGATGTTTTTTCCAGGAAAAATCAGCAACGCTTTTTTTTGGCCAATTTGGAGATGGTGTGATTACTCGGGAACGGCTCGTAGGATTTTTAGTGTATTTTTCAGGAAAAATCAGCAACGCTTTTTTTTGGCCAATTTGGAGAAGGTGTGATTACTCGGGAACGGCTCGTAGGATTTTTAGTGTAATTTCCAGGAAAAATCAGCAACGCTTTTTTTGGCCAATTTGGAGAAGGTGTGATTACTCGGGAACGGCTCGTAGGATCTTTAGTGTATTTTCCAGGAAAAATGTGCAACGCTTTTTTTGGCCAATTTGGAGAAGGTGTGATTACTCGGGAACGGCTCGTAGAATTTTTAGTGTATTTTCCAGGAAAAATCAACAACGCTTTTTTTGGCCAATTTGGAGAAGGTGTGATTACTCGGGAACGGCTCGTAAGATTTTTAGTGTATTTTCCAGGAAAAATCAGCAACGCTTTTTTTTGCCAATTTGGAGAAAGTGTGATTACTCGGGAACGGCTCGTAGGTTTTTTAGTGTATTTTCCAGGAAAAATCAGCAACGCTTTTTTTTGCCAATTTGGAGAAGGTGTGATTACTCGGGAACGGCTCGTAGGTTTTTTAGTGTATTTTCCAGGAAAAATCAGCAACGCTTTTTTTGGCCAATTTGGAGAAGGTGTGATTACTCGGGAACGGCTCGTAGGTTTTTTAGTGTATTTTCCAGGAAAAATCAGCAACGCTTTTTTTGGCCAATTTGGAGAAGATGGGATTACTCGGGAACGGCTCGTAGGATTTTTAGTGTATTTTCCAGGAAAAATCAGCAACGCTTTTTTTTGGTAATTTGGAGAAGGTGTGATTACTCGGGAACGGCTCGTAGGATTTTTAGTGTATTTTCCAGGAAAAATCAGCAAGGTTTTTTTTTGGCCAATTTGGAGAAGGTGTGATTACTCGGGAACGGCTCGTAGGATTTTTAGTGTATTTTCCAGGAAAAATCAAAAACGCTTTTTTTGGCCAATTTGGAGAAGCTGTGATTACTCGGGAACGGCTCGTAGGATTTTTAGTGCATTTTTCAGGAAAAATCAGCAACGCTTTTTTTGGCCAATTTGGAGAAGGTGTGATTACTCGGGAACGGCTCGTAAGATTTTTAGTGTATTTTCCAGGAAAAATGTGCAACGCTTTTTTTGGCCAATTTGGAGAAGCTGTGATTACTCGGGAACGGCTCGTAGGATTTTTAGTGTATTTTTCAGGAAAAATCAGCAACGCTTTTTTTGGCCAATTTGGAGAAGGTGTGATTACTCGGGAACGGCTCGTAGGTTTTTTAGTGTATTTTCCAGGAAAAATCAGCAACGCTTTTTTTTGCCAATTTGGAGAAGGTGTGATTACTCGGGAACGGCTCGTAGGATTTTTAGTGTATTTTCCAGGAAAAATCAACAACGCTTTTTTTGGCCAATTTGGAGAAGCTGTGATTACTCGGGAACGGCTCGTAGGATTTTTAGTGTATTTTTCAGGAAAAATCAGCAACGCTTTTTTTGGCCAATTTGGAGAAGCTGTGATTACTCGGGAACGGCTCGTAGGATTTTTAGTGTATTTTCCAGGAAAAATCAGCAACGCTTTTTTTGGCCAATTTGGAGAAGATGGGATTACTCGGGAACGGCTCGTAGGTTTTTTAGTGTAATTTCCAGGAAAAATCAGCAAGGTTTTTTTTTGGCCAATTTGGAGATGGTGTGATTACTCGGGAACGGCTCGTAGGATTTTTGATGTTTTTTCCAGGAAAAATCAGCAACGCTTTTTTTGGCCAATTTGGAGAAGGTGTGATTACTCGGGAACGGCTCGTAGAATTTTTAGTGTATTTTTTAGGAAAAATCAGCAACGCTTTTTTTGGCCAATTTGGAGAAGATGTGATTACTCGGGAACGGCTCGTAAGATTTTTAGTGTATTTTCCAGGAAAAATCAACAACGCTTTTTTTTGGCCAATTTGGAGAAGGTGTGATTACTCGGGAACGGCTCGTAAGATTTTTGATGTTTTTTCCAGGAAAAATCAACAACGCTTTTTTTTGGCCAATTTGGAGAAGGTGTGATTACTCGGGAACGGCTCGTAAGATTTTTAGTGTATTTTCCAGGAAAAATCAGCAACGCTTTTTTTGGCCAATTTGGAGAAGGTGTGATTACTCGGGAACTGCTCGTAGGATTTTTGATGTTTTTTCCAGGAAAAATCAGCAACGCTTTTTTTGGCAAATTTGGAGAAGGTGTGATTACTCGGGAACGGCTCGTAGGATTTTTAGTGCATTTTTCAGGAAAAATCAGCAACGCTTTTTTTGGCCAATTTGGAGAAGGTGTGATTACTCGGGAACGGCTCGTAAGATTTTTAGTGTATTTTCCAGGAAAAATGTGCAACGCTTTTTTTGGCCAATTTGGAGAAGCTGTGATTACTCGGGAACGGCTCGTAGGATTTTTAGTGTATTTTTCAGGAAAAATCAGCAACGCTTTTTTTGGCCAATTTGGAGAAGGTGTGATTACTCGGGAACGGCTCGTAAGATTTTTAGTGTATTTTCCAGAAAAAATCAGCAACGCTTTTTTTGGCCAATTTGGAGAAGGTGTGATTACTCGGGAACGGCTCGTAAGATTTTTAGTGTATTTTCCAGGAAAAATGTGCAACGCTTTTTTTGGCCAATTTGGAGAAGCTGTGATTACTCGGGAACGGCTCGTAGGATTTTTAGTGTTTTTTCCAGGAAAAATCAGCAACACTTTTTTTGGCCAATTTGGAGAAGGTGTGATTACTCGGGAACGGCTCGTAGGTTTTTTAGTGTATTTTCCAGGAAAAATCAGCAACGCTTTTTTTTGCCAATTTGGAGAAGGTGTGATTACTCGGGAACGGCTCGTAGGATTTTTAGTGTATTTTCCAGGAAAAATCAACAACGCTTTTTTTGGCCAATTTGGAGAAGCTGTGATTACTCGGGAACGGCTCGTAGGATTTTTAGTGTATTTTTCAGGAAAAATCAGCAACGCTTTTTTTGGCCAATTTGGAGAAGCTGTGATTACTCGGGAACGGCTCGTAGGATTTTTAGTGTATTTTTCAGGAAAAATCAGCAACGCTTTTTTTGGCCAATTTGGAGAAGGTGTGATTACTCGGGAACGGCTCGTAAGATTTTTAGTGTATTTTCCAGGAAAAATCAGCAACGCTTTTTTTTTGCCAATTTGGAGAAAGTGTGATTACTCCGGAACGGCTCGTAAGATTTTTAGTGTATTTTCCAGGAAAAATGTGCAACGCTTTTTTTTTCTAATTTGGAGAAGGTGTGATTACTCGGGAACGGCTCGTAGGATTTTTAGTGTATTTTCCAGGAAAAATCAGCAACGCTTTTTTTGGCCAATTTGGAGAAGATGGGATTACTCGGGAACGGCTCGTAGGTTTTTTAGTGTAATTTCCAGGAAAAATCAGCAAGGTTTTTTTTTGGCCAATTTGGAGATGGTGTGATTACTCGGGAACGGCTCGTAGGATTTTTGATGTTTTTTCCAGGAAAAATCAGCAACGCTTTTTTTGGCCAATTTGGAGAAGGTGTGATTACTCGGGAACGGCTCGTAGAATTTTTAGTGTATTTTTCAGGAAAAATCAGCAACGCTTTTTTTGGCCAATTTGGAGAAGATGTGATTACTCGGGAACGGCTCGTAAGATTTTTAGTGTATTTTCCAGGAAAAATCAACAACGCTTTTTTTTGGCCAATTTGGAGAAGGTGTGATTACTCGGGAACGGCTCGTAGGTTTTTTAGTGTATTTTCCAGGAAAAATCAGCAACGCTTTTTTTTGGCCAATTTGGAGAAGGTGTGATTACTCGGGAACGGCTCGTAGGTTTTTTAGTGTATTTTCCAGGAAAAATCAGCAAGGTTTTTTTTTGGCCAATTTGGAGAAGGTGTGATTACTCGGGAACGGCTCGTAGGTTTTTTAGTGTATTTTTCAGGAAAAATCAGCAACGCTTTTTTTTGGCCAATTTGGAGAAGATGGGATTACTCGGGAACTGCTCGTAAGATTTTTAGTGTATTTTCCAGGAAAAATCAGCAACGCTTTTTTTGGCCAATTTGGAGAAGGTGTGATTACTCGGGAACGGCTCGTAGGATTTTTAGTGTATTTTCCAGGAAAAATCAGCAACGCTTTTTTTTTGCCAATTTGGAGAAGGTGTGATTACTCGGGAACGGCTCGTAAGATTTTTAGTGTTTTTTCCAGGAAAAATCAGCAACGGTTTTTTTTGGCCAATTTGGAGAAGGTGTGATTACTCGGGAACGGCTCGTAAGATTTTTAGTGTATTTTCCAGGAAAAATCAGCAACGCTTTTTTTGGCCAATTTGGAGAAGATGGGATTACTCGGGAACGGCTCGTAAGATTTTTAGTGTATTTTCCAGGAAAAATCAGCAACGCTTTTTTTTGCCAATTTGGAGAAGGTGTGATTACTCGGGAACGGCTCGTAGGATTTTTAGTGTATTTTCAAGGAAAAATCAGCAACGCTTTTTTTGGCCAATTTGGAGAAGGTGTGATTACTCGGGAACGGCTCGTAGGTTTTTTAGTGTATTTTCCAGGAAAAATCAGCAACGCTTTTTTTGGCCAATTTGGAGAAGGTGTGATTACTCGGGAACGGCTCGTAGGATTTTTAGTGTATTTTCCAGGAAAAATCAGCAACGCTTTTTTTTTGCCAATTTGGAGAAGGTGTGATTACTCGGGAACGGCTCATAAAATTTTTAATATATTTTCCAGGAAAAATCAGCAACGCTTTTTTTTGCTAATTTGGAGAAGATGGGATTACTCCGGAACGGCTCGTAGGATTTTTAGTGTATTTTCCAGGAAAAATCAGCAACGCTTTTTTTTCTAATTTGGAGAAGATGGGATTACTCGGGAACGGCTCGTAAGATTTTTAGTGTATTTTCCAGGAAAAATCAGCAACGCTTTTTTTTGGCCAATTTGGAGAAGGTGTGATTACTCGGGAACGGCTCGTAGGATTTTTAGTGTAATTTCCAGGAAAAATCAGCAACGCTTTTTTTTTGCTAATTTGGAGAAGATGGGATTACTCGGGAACGGCTCGTAGGTTTTTAAGTGTATTTTTCAGGAAAAATCAGCAACGCTTTTTTTGGCCAATTTGGAGAAGGTGTGATTACTCGGGAACGGCTCGTAAGATTTTTGATGTTTTTTCCAGGAAAAATCAGCAACGCTTTTTTTTGGCCAATTTGGAGATGGTGTGATTACTCGGGAACGGCTCGTAGGATTTTTAGTGTATTTTTCAGGAAAAATCAGCAACGCTTTTTTTTGGCCAATTTGGAGAAGGTGTGATTACTCGGGAACGGCTCGTAGGATTTTTAGTGTAATTTCCAGGAAAAATCAGCAACGCTTTTTTTCTAATTTGGAGAAGATGGGATTACTCGGGAACGGCTCGTAAGATTTTTAGTGTATTTTCCAGGAAAAATCAGCAACGTTTTTTTTGGCCAATTTGGAGAAGATGGGATTACTCGGGAACGGCTCGTAAGATTTTTAGTGTATTTTCCAGGAAAAATCAGCAACGCTTTTTTTTGCCAATTTGGAGAAGGTGTGATTACTCGGGAACGGCTCGTAGGATTTTTAGTGTATTTTCCAGGAAAAATCAGCAACGCTTTTTTTTTGGCCAATTTGGAGAAGGTGTGATTACTCGGAAACGGCTCGTAAGATTTTTGATGTTTTTTCCAGGAAAAATCAGCAACGCTTTTTTTTGGCCAATTTGGAGAAGGTGTGATTACTCGGGAACGGCTCGTAAGATTTTTGATGTATTTTCCAGGAAAAATCAGCAACGCTTTTTTTTGGCCAATTTGGAGAAGGTGTGATTACTCGGGAACGGCTCGTAGGATTTTTAGTGTATTTTCCAGGAAAAATCAGCAACGCTTTTTTTTGGCCAATTTGGAGAAGGTGTGATTACTCGGGAACGGCTCGTAAGATTTTTGATGTATTTTCCAGGAAAAATCAGCAACGCTTTTTTTTTGCTAATTTGGAGAAGATGGGATTACTCGGGAACGGCTAGTAGGTTTTTTAGTGTATTTTCCAGGAAAAATCAGCAACGCTTTTTTTTGCCAATTTGGAGAAGGTGTGATTACTCGGGAACGGCTCGTAAGATTTTTAGTGTATTTTCCAGGAAAAATCAGCAACGCTTTTTTTTTGGCCAATTTGGAGAAGATGGGATTACTCGGGAACGGCTCGTAGGTTTTTTAGTGTAATTTCCAGGAAAAATCAGCAACGCTTTTTTTTCTAATTTGGAGAAGGTGTGATTACTCGGGAACGGCTCGTAGGATTTTTAGTGTAATTTCCAGGAAAAATCAACAACGCTTTTTTTTGCCAATTTAGAGAAGGTGTGATTACTCGGGAACGGCTCGTAGGATTTTTATTGTATTTTCCAGGAAAAATCAGCAACGCTTTTTTTGGCCAATTTGGAGAAGGTGTGATTACTCGGGAACGGCTCGTAAGATTTTTGATGTTTTTTCCAGGAAAAATCAACAACGCTTTTTTTTGGCCAATTTGGAGAAGGTGTGATTACTCGGGAACGGCTCGTAAGATTTTTAGTGTATTTTCCAGGAAAAATCAGCAACGCTTTTTTTGGCCAATTTGGAGAAGGTGTGATTACTCGGGAACTGCTCGTAGGATTTTTGATGTTTTTTCCAGGAAAAATCAGCAACGCTTTTTTTGGCAAATTTGGAGAAGGTGTGATTACTCGGGAACGGCTCGTAGGATTTTTAGTGTATTTTCCAGGAAAAATCAGCAACGCTTTTTTTTTGCCAATTTGGAGAAGGTGTGATTACTCGGGAACGGCTCATAAAATTTTTAATATATTTTCCAGGAAAAATCAGCAACGCTTTTTTTTGCTAATTTGGAGAAGATGGGATTACTCCGGAACGGCTCGTAGGATTTTTAGTGTATTTTCCAGGAAAAATCAGCAACGCTTTTTTTTCTAATTTGGAGAAGATGGGATTACTCGGGAACGGCTCGTAAGATTTTTAGTGTATTTTCCAGGAAAAATCAGCAACGCTTTTTTTTGGCCAATTTGGAGAAGGTGTGATTACTCGGGAACGGCTCGTAGGATTTTTAGTGTAATTTCCAGGAAAAATCAGCAACGCTTTTTTTTTGCTAATTTGGAGAAGATGGGATTACTCGGGAACGGCTCGTAGGTTTTTAAGTGTATTTTTCAGGAAAAATCAGCAACGCTTTTTTTGGCCAATTTGGAGAAGGTGTGATTACTCGGGAACGGCTCGTAAGATTTTTGATGTTTTTTCCAGGAAAAATCAGCAACGCTTTTTTTTGGCCAATTTGGAGATGGTGTGATTACTCGGGAACGGCTCGTAGGATTTTTAGTGTATTTTTCAGGAAAAATCAGCAACGCTTTTTTTTGGCCAATTTGGAGAAGGTGTGATTACTCGGGAACGGCTCGTAGGATTTTTAGTGTAATTTCCAGGAAAAATCAGCAACGCTTTTTTTTCTAATTTGGAGAAGATGGGATTACTCGGGAACGGCTCGTAAGATTTTTAGTGTATTTTCCAGGAAAAATCAGCAACGTTTTTTTTGGCCAATTTGGAGAAGATGGGATTACTCGGGAACGGCTCGTAAGATTTTTAGTGTATTTTCCAGGAAAAATCAGCAACGCTTTTTTTTGCCAATTTGGAGAAGGTGTGATTACTCGGGAACGGCTCGTAGGATTTTTAGTGTATTTTCCAGGAAAAATCAGCAACGCTTTTTTTTTGGCCAATTTGGAGAAGGTGTGATTACTCGGAAACGGCTCGTAAGATTTTTGATGTTTTTTCCAGGAAAAATCAGCAACGCTTTTTTTTGGCCAATTTGGAGAAGATGTGATTACTCGGGAACGGCTCGTAGGTTTTTTAGTGTATTTTCCAGGAAAAATCAGCAACGCTTTTTTTGGCCAATTTGGAGAAGGTGTGATTACTCGGGAACGGCTCGTAGGATTTTTAGTGTATTTTCCAGGAAAAATCAGCAACGCTTTTTTTTTGCCAATTTGGAGAAGGTGTGATTACTCGGGAACGGCTCATAAAATTTTTAATATATTTTCCAGGAAAAATCAGCAACGCTTTTTTTTGCTAATTTGGAGAAGATGGGATTACTCCGGAACGGCTCGTAGGATTTTTAGTGTATTTTCCAGGAAAAATCAGCAACGCTTTTTTTTCTAATTTGGAGAAGATGGGATTACTCGGGAACGGCTCGTAAGATTTTTAGTGTATTTTCCAGGAAAAATCAGCAACGCTTTTTTTTGGCCAATTTGGAGAAGGTGTGATTACTCGGGAACGGCTCGTAGGATTTTTAGTGTAATTTCCAGGAAAAATCAGCAACGCTTTTTTTTTGCTAATTTGGAGAAGATGGGATTACTCGGGAACGGCTCGTAGGTTTTTAAGTGTATTTTTCAGGAAAAATCAGCAACGCTTTTTTTGGCCAATTTGGAGAAGGTGTGATTACTCGGGAACGGCTCGTAAGATTTTTGATGTTTTTTCCAGGAAAAATCAGCAACGCTTTTTTTTGGCCAATTTGGAGATGGTGTGATTACTCGGGAACGGCTCGTAGGATTTTTAGTGTATTTTTCAGGAAAAATCAGCAACGCTTTTTTTTGGCCAATTTGGAGAAGGTGTGATTACTCGGGAACGGCTCGTAGGATTTTTAGTGTAATTTCCAGGAAAAATCAGCAACGCTTTTTTTTCTAATTTGGAGAAGATGGGATTACTCGGGAACGGCTCGTAAGATTTTTAGTGTATTTTCCAGGAAAAATCAGCAACGTTTTTTTTGGCCAATTTGGAGAAGATGGGATTACTCGGGAACGGCTCGTAAGATTTTTAGTGTATTTTCCAGGAAAAATCAGCAACGCTTTTTTTTGCCAATTTGGAGAAGGTGTGATTACTCGGGAACGGCTCGTAGGATTTTTAGTGTATTTTCCAGGAAAAATCAGCAACGCTTTTTTTTTGGCCAATTTGGAGAAGGTGTGATTACTCGGAAACGGCTCGTAAGATTTTTGATGTTTTTTCCAGGAAAAATCAGCAACGCTTTTTTTTGGCCAATTTGGAGAAGGTGTGATTACTCGGGAACGGCTCGTAAGATTTTTGATGTATTTTCCAGGAAAAATCAGCAACGCTTTTTTTTGGCCAATTTGGAGAAGGTGTGATTACTCGGGAACGGCTCGTAGGATTTTTAGTGTATTTTCCAGGAAAAATCAGCAACGCTTTTTTTTGGCCAATTTGGAGAAGGTGTGATTACTCGGGAACGGCTCGTAAGATTTTTGATGTATTTTCCAGGAAAAATCAGCAACGCTTTTTTTTTGCTAATTTGGAGAAGATGGGATTACTCGGGAACGGCTCGTAGGTTTTTTAGTGTATTTTCCAGGAAAAATCAGCAACGCTTTTTTTTGCCAATTTGGAGAAGGTGTGATTACTCGGGAACGGCTCGTAAGATTTTTAGTGTATTTTCCAGGAAAAATCAGCAACGCTTTTTTTTGGCCAATTTGGAGAAGATGGGATTACTCGGGAACGGCTCGTAGGTTTTTTAGTGTAATTTCCAGGAAAAATCAGCAACGCTTTTTTTTCTAATTTGGAGAAGGTGTGATTACTCGGGAACGGCTCGTAGGATTTTTAGTGTAATTTCCAGGAAAAATCAACAACGCTTTTTTTTGCCAATTTAGAGAAGGTGTGATTACTCGGGAACGGCTCGTAGGATTTTTATTGTATTTTCCAGGAAAAATCAGCAACGCTTTTTTTGGCCAATTTGGAGAAGGTGTGATTACTCGGGAACGGCTCGTAAGATTTTTGATGTTTTTTCCAGGAAAAATCAACAACGCTTTTTTTTGGCCAATTTGGAGAAGGTGTGATTACTCGGGAACGGCTCGTAAGATTTTTAGTGTATTTTCCAGGAAAAATCAGCAACGCTTTTTTTGGCCAATTTGGAGAAGGTGTGATTACTCGGGAACTGCTCGTAGGATTTTTGATGTTTTTTCCAGGAAATATCAGCAACGCTTTTTTTGGCAAATTTGGAGAAGGTGTGATTACTCGGGAACGGCTCGTAGGATTTTTAGTGTATTTTCCAGGAAAAATCAGCAACGCTTTTTTTTTGCCAATTTGGAGAAGGTGTGATTACTCGGGAACGGCTCATAAAATTTTTAATATATTTTCCAGGAAAAATCAGCAACGCTTTTTTTTGCTAATTTGGAGAAGATGGGATTACTCCGGAACGGCTCGTAGGATTTTTAGTGTATTTTCCAGGAAAAATCAGCAACGCTTTTTTTTCTAATTTGGAGAAGATGGGATTACTCGGGAACGGCTCGTAAGATTTTTAGTGTATTTTCCAGGAAAAATCAGCAACGCTTTTTTTTGGCCAATTTGGAGAAGGTGTGATTACTCGGGAACGGCTCGTAGGATTTTTAGTGTAATTTCCAGGAAAAATCAGCAACGCTTTTTTTTTGCTAATTTGGAGAAGATGGGATTACTCGGGAACGGCTCGTAGGTTTTTAAGTGTATTTTTCAGGAAAAATCAGCAACGCTTTTTTTGGCCAATTTGGAGAAGGTGTGATTACTCGGGAACGGCTCGTAAGATTTTTGATGTTTTTTCCAGGAAAAATCAGCAACGCTTTTTTTTGGCCAATTTGGAGATGGTGTGATTACTCGGGAACGGCTCGTAGGATTTTTAGTGTATTTTTCAGGAAAAATCAGCAACGCTTTTTTTTGGCCAATTTGGAGAAGGTGTGATTACTCGGGAACGGCTCGTAGGATTTTTAGTGTAATTTCCAGGAAAAATCAGCAACGCTTTTTTTTCTAATTTGGAGAAGATGGGATTACTCGGGAACGGCTCGTAAGATTTTTAGTGTATTTTCCAGGAAAAATCAGCAACGTTTTTTTTGGCCAATTTGGAGAAGATGGGATTACTCGGGAACGGCTCGTAAGATTTTTAGTGTATTTTCCAGGAAAAATCAGCAACGCTTTTTTTTGCCAATTTGGAGAAGGTGTGATTACTCGGGAACGGCTCGTAGGATTTTTAGTGTATTTTCCAGGAAAAATCAGCAACGCTTTTTTTTTGGCCAATTTGGAGAAGGTGTGATTACTCGGAAACGGCTCGTAAGATTTTTGATGTTTTTTCCAGGAAAAATCAGCAACGCTTTTTTTTGGCCAATTTGGAGAAGATGTGATTACTCGGGAACGGCTCGTAGGTTTTTTAGTGTATTTTCCAGGAAAAATCAGCAACGCTTTTTTTGGCCAATTTGGAGAAGGTGTGATTACTCGGGAACGGCTCGTAGGATTTTTAGTGTATTTTCCAGGAAAAATCAGCAACGCTTTTTTTTTGCCAATTTGGAGAAGGTGTGATTACTCGGGAACGGCTCATAAAATTTTTAATATATTTTCCAGGAAAAATCAGCAACGCTTTTTTTTGCTAATTTGGAGAAGATGGGATTACTCCGGAACGGCTCGTAGGATTTTTAGTGTATTTTCCAGGAAAAATCAGCAACGCTTTTTTTTCTAATTTGGAGAAGATGGGATTACTCGGGAACGGCTCGTAAGATTTTTAGTGTATTTTCCAGGAAAAATCAGCAACGCTTTTTTTTGGCCAATTTGGAGAAGGTGTGATTACTCGGGAACGGCTCGTAGGATTTTTAGTGTAATTTCCAGGAAAAATCAGCAACGCTTTTTTTTTGCTAATTTGGAGAAGATGGGATTACTCGGGAACGGCTCGTAGGTTTTTAAGTGTATTTTTCAGGAAAAATCAGCAACGCTTTTTTTGGCCAATTTGGAGAAGGTGTGATTACTCGGGAACGGCTCGTAAGATTTTTGATGTTTTTTCCAGGAAAAATCAGCAACGCTTTTTTTTGGCCAATTTGGAGATGGTGTGATTACTCGGGAACGGCTCGTAGGATTTTTAGTGTATTTTTCAGGAAAAATCAGCAACGCTTTTTTTTGGCCAATTTGGAGAAGGTGTGATTACTCGGGAACGGCTCGTAGGATTTTTAGTGTAATTTCCAGGAAAAATCAGCAACGCTTTTTTTTCTAATTTGGAGAAGATGGGATTACTCGGGAACGGCTCGTAAGATTTTTAGTGTATTTTCCAGGAAAAATCAGCAACGTTTTTTTTGGCCAATTTGGAGAAGATGGGATTACTCGGGAACGGCTCGTAAGATTTTTAGTGTATTTTCCAGGAAAAATCAGCAACGCTTTTTTTTGCCAATTTGGAGAAGGTGTGATTACTCGGGAACGGCTCGTAGGATTTTTAGTGTATTTTCCAGGAAAAATCAGCAACGCTTTTTTTTTGGCCAATTTGGAGAAGGTGTGATTACTCGGAAACGGCTCGTAAGATTTTTGATGTTTTTTCCAGGAAAAATCAGCAACGCTTTTTTTTGGCCAATTTGGAGAAGGTGTGATTACTCGGGAACGGCTCGTAAGATTTTTGATGTATTTTCCAGGAAAAATCAGCAACGCTTTTTTTTGGCCAATTTGGAGAAGGTGTGATTACTCGGGAACGGCTCGTAGGATTTTTAGTGTATTTTCCAGGAAAAATCAGCAACGCTTTTTTTTGGCCAATTTGGAGAAGGTGTGATTACTCGGGAACGGCTCGTAAGATTTTTGATGTATTTTCCAGGAAAAATCAGCAACGCTTTTTTTTTGCTAATTTGGAGAAGATGGGATTACTCGGGAACGGCTCGTAGGTTTTTTAGTGTATTTTCCAGGAAAAATCAGCAACGCTTTTTTTTGCCAATTTGGAGAAGGTGTGATTACTCGGGAACGGCTCGTAAGATTTTTAGTGTATTTTCCAGGAAAAATCAGCAACGCTTTTTTTTGGCCAATTTGGAGAAGATGGGATTACTCGGGAACGGCTCGTAGGTTTTTTAGTGTAATTTCCAGGAAAAATCAGCAACGCTTTTTTTTCTAATTTGGAGAAGGTGTGATTACTCGGGAACGGCTCGTAGGATTTTTAGTGTAATTTCCAGGAAAAATCAACAACGCTTTTTTTTGCCAATTTAGAGAAGGTGTGATTACTCGGGAACGGCTCGTAGGATTTTTATTGTATTTTCCAGGAAAAATCAGCAACGCTTTTTTTGGCCAATTTGGAGAAGGTGTGATTACTCGGGAACGGCTCGTAAGATTTTTGATGTTTTTTCCAGGAAAAATCAACAACGCTTTTTTTTGGCCAATTTGGAGAAGGTGTGATTACTCGGGAACGGCTCGTAAGATTTTTAGTGTATTTTCCAGGAAAAATCAGCAACGCTTTTTTTGGCCAATTTGGAGAAGGTGTGATTACTCGGGAACTGCTCGTAGGATTTTTGATGTTTTTTCCAGGAAAAATCAGCAACGCTTTTTTTGGCAAATTTGGAGAAGGTGTGATTACTCGGGAACGGCTCGTAGGATTTTTAGTGTATTTTCCAGGAAAAATCAGCAACGCTTTTTTTTTGCCAATTTGGAGAAGGTGTGATTACTCGGGAACGGCTCATAAAATTTTTAATATATTTTCCAGGAAAAATCAGCAACGCTTTTTTTTGCTAATTTGGAGAAGATGGGATTACTCCGGAACGGCTCGTAGGATTTTTAGTGTATTTTCCAGGAAAAATCAGCAACGCTTTTTTTTCTAATTTGGAGAAGATGGGATTACTCGGGAACGGCTCGTAAGATTTTTAGTGTATTTTCCAGGAAAAATCAGCAACGCTTTTTTTTGGCCAATTTGGAGAAGGTGTGATTACTCGGGAACGGCTCGTAGGATTTTTAGTGTAATTTCCAGGAAAAATCAGCAACGCTTTTTTTTTGCTAATTTGGAGAAGATGGGATTACTCGGGAACGGCTCGTAGGTTTTTAAGTGTATTTTTCAGGAAAAATCAGCAACGCTTTTTTTGGCCAATTTGGAGAAGGTGTGATTACTCGGGAACGGCTCGTAAGATTTTTGATGTTTTTTCCAGGAAAAATCAGCAACGCTTTTTTTTGGCCAATTTGGAGATGGTGTGATTACTCGGGAACGGCTCGTAAGATTTTTAGTGTATTTTTCAGGAAAAATCAGCAACGCTTTTTTTTGGCCAATTTGGAGAAGGTGTGATTACTCGGGAACGGCTCGTAGGATTTTTAGTGTAATTTCCAGGAAAAATCAGCAACGCTTTTTTTTCTAATTTGGAGAAGATGGGATTACTCGGGAACGGCTCGTAAGATTTTTAGTGTATTTTCCAGGAAAAATCAGCAACGTTTTTTTTGGCCAATTTGGAGAAGATGGGATTACTCGGGAACGGCTCGTAAGATTTTTAGTGTATTTTCCAGGAAAAATCAGCAACGCTTTTTTTTGCCAATTTGGAGAAGGTGTGATTACTCGGGAACGGCTCGTAGGATTTTTAGTGTATTTTCCAGGAAAAATCAGCAACGCTTTTTTTTTGCCAATTTGGAGAAGGTGTGATTACTCGGAAACGGCTCGTAAGATTTTTGATGTTTTTTCCAGGAAAAATCAGCAACGCTTTTTTTTGGCCAATTTGGAGAAGATGTGATTACTCGGGAACGGCTCGTAGGTTTTTTAGTGTATTTTCCAGGAAAAATCAGCAACGCTTTTTTTGGCCAATTTGGAGAAGGTGTGATTACTCGGGAACGGCTCGTAGGATTTTTAGTGTATTTTCCAGGAAAAATCAGCAACGCTTTTTTTTTGCCAATTTGGAGAAGGTGTGATTACTCGGGAACGGCTCATAAAATTTTTAATATATTTTCCAGGAAAAATCAGCAACGCTTTTTTTTGCTAATTTGGAGAAGATGGGATTACTCCGGAACGGCTCGTAGGATTTTTAGTGTATTTTCCAGGAAAAATCAGCAACGCTTTTTTTTCTAATTTGGAGAAGACGGGATTACTCGGGAACGGCTCGTAAGATTTTTAGTGTATTTTCCAGGAAAAATCAGCAACGCTTTTTTTTGGCCAATTTGGAGAAGGTGTGATTACTCGGGAACGGCTCGTAGGATTTTTAGTGTAATTTCCAGGAAAAATCAGCAACGCTTTTTTTTTGCTAATTTGGAGAAGATGGGATTACTCGGGAACGGCTCGTAGGTTTTTAAGTGTATTTTTCAGGAAAAATCAGCAACGCTTTTTTTGGCCAATTTGGAGAAGGTGTGATTACTCGGGAACGGCTCGTAAGATTTTTGATGTTTTTTCCAGGAAAAATCAGCAACGCTTTTTTTTGGCCAATTTGGAGATGGTGTGATTACTCGGGAACGGCTCGTAGGATTTTTAGTGTATTTTTCAGGAAAAATCAGCAACGCTTTTTTTTGGCCAATTTGGAGAAGGTGTGATTACTCGGGAACGGCTCGTAGGATTTTTAGTGTAATTTCCAGGAAAAATCAGCAACGCTTTTTTTTCTAATTTGGAGAAGATGGGATTACTCGGGAACGGCTCGTAAGATTTTTAGTGTATTTTCCAGGAAAAATCAGCAACGTTTTTTTTGGCCAATTTGGAGAAGATGGGATTACTCGGGAACGGCTCGTAAGATTTTTAGTGTATTTTCCAGGAAAAATCAGCAACGCTTTTTTTTGCCAATTTGGAGAAGGTGTGATTACTCGGGAACGGCTCGTAGGATTTTTAGTGTATTTTCCAGGAAAAATCAGCAACGCTTTTTTTTTGGCCAATTTGGAGAAGGTGTGATTACTCGGAAACGGCTCGTAAGATTTTTGATGTTTTTTCCAGGAAAAATCAGCAACGCTTTTTTTTGGCCAATTTGGAGAAGGTGTGATTACTCGGGAACGGCTCGTAAGATTTTTGATGTATTTTCCAGGAAAAATCAGCAACGCTTTTTTTTGGCCAATTTGGAGAAGGTGTGATTACTCGGGAACGGCTCGTAGGATTTTTAGTGTATTTTCCAGGAAAAATCAGCAACGCTTTTTTTTTGCCAATTTGGAGAAGGTGTGATTACTCGGGAACGGCTCGTAAGATTTTTAGTGTTTTTTACAGGAAAAATCAGCAACGCTTTTTTTTGGCCAATTTGAAGAAGGTGTGATTACTCGGGAACGGCTCGTAAGATTTTTAGTGTATTTTCCAGGAAAAATCAGCAACGCTTTTTTTGGCCAATTTGGAGAAGATGGGATTACTCGGGAACGGCTCGTAAGATTTTTAGTGTATTTTCCAGGAAAAATCAGCAACGCTTTTTTTTGCCAATTTGGAGAAGGTGTGATTACTCGGGAACGGCTCGTAGGATTTTTAGTGTATTTTCAAGGAAAAATCAGCAACGCTTTTTTTGGCCAATTTGGAGAAGCTGTGATTACTCGGGAACGGCTCGTAGGATTTTTAGTGTATTTTCCAGGAAAAATCAACAACGCTTTTTTTGGCCAATTTGGAGAAGGTGTGATTACTCGGGAACGGCTCGTAGGTTTTTTAGTGTATTTTCCAGGAAAAATCAGCAACGCTTTTTTTTCTAATTTGGAGAAGATGGGATTACTCGGGAACGGCTCGTAGGTTTTTTAGTGTATTTTCCAGGAAAAATCAGCAACGCTTTTTTTTTGGCCAATTTGGAGAAGGTGTGATTACTCGGAAACGGCTCGTAAGATTTTTGATGTTTTTTACAGGAAAAATCAGCAACGCTTTTTTTTGGCCAATTTGGAGAAGGTGTGATTACTCGGGAACGGCTCGTAGGATTTTTAGTGTATTTTCCAGGAAAAATCAGCAACGCTTTTTTTTGGCCAATTTGGAGAAGGTGTGATTACTCGGGAACGGCTCGTAAGATTTTTAGTGTATTTTCCAGGAAAAATCAGCAACGCTTTTTTTTTTGCCAATTTGGAGAAGGTGTGATTACTCGGGAACGGCTCGTAGGTTTTTTAGTGTATTTTCAAGGAAAAATCAGCAACGCTTTTTTTTGGCCAATTTGGAGAAGGTGTGATTACTCGGGAACGGCTCGTAAGATTTTTGATGTTTTTTCCAGGAAAAATCAGCAACGCTTTTTTTGGCCAATTTGGAGAAGGTGTGATTACTCGGGAACTGCTCGTAGGATTTTTAGTGTATTTTCCAGGAAAAATCAGCAACGCTTTTTTTTCTAATTTGGAGAAGGTGTGATTACTCGGGAACGGCTCGTAAGATTTTTAGTGTATTTTCCAGGAAAAATCAGCAACGCTTTTTTTGGCCAATTTGGAGAAGATGGGATTACTCGGGAACGGCTCGTAAGATTTTTGATGTTTTTTCCAGGAAAAATCAGCAACGCTTTTTTTTGGCCAATTTGGAGAAGGTGTGATTACTCGGGAACGGCTCGTAGGTTTTTTAGTGTATTTTCCAGGAAAAATCAGCAACGCTTTTTTTTGGCCAATTTGGAGAAGGTGTGATTACTCGGGAACGGCTCATAAAATTTTTAATATATTTTCCAGGAAAAATCAGCAACGCTTTTTTTGGCCAATTTGGAGAAGGTGTGATTACTCGGGAACGGCTCGTAGGTTTTTTAGTGTATTTTCCAGGAAAAATCAGCAACGCTTTTTTTGGCCAATTTGGAGAAGGTGTGATTACTCGGGAACGGCTCGTAGGATTTTTAGTGTATTTTCCAGGAAAAATCAGCAACGCTTTTTTTTGCCAATTTGGAGAAGGTGTGATTACTCGGGAACGGCTCGTAGGATTTTAAGTGTATTTTCCAGGAAAAATTAGCAACGCTTTTTTTTGCTAATTTGGAGAAGATGGGATTACTCCGGAACGGCTCGTAGGATTTTTAGTGTATTTTCCAGGAAAAATCAGCAACGCTTTTTTTTCTAATTTGGAGAAGATGGGATTACTCGGGAACGGCTCGTAAGATTTTTAGTGTATTTTCCAGGAAAAATCAGCAACGCTTTTTTTTGGCCAATTTGGAGAAGGTGTGATTACTCGGGAACGGCTCGTAGGATTTTTAGTGTATTTTCCAGGAAAAATCAGCAACGCTTTTTTTTTGCTAATTTGGAGAAGATGGGATTACTCGGGAACGGCTCGTAGGTTTTTTAGTGTATTTTCCAGGAAAAATCAGCAACGCTTTTTTTTGGCCAATTTGGAGAAGGTGTGATTACTCGGGAACGGCTCGTAGGTTTTTTAGTGTATTTTCCAGGAAAAATCAGCAACGTTTTTTTTTGGCCAATTTGGAGAAGATGGGATTACTCGGGAACGGCTCGTAAGATTTTTAGTGTATTTTCCAGGAAAAATCAACAACGCTTTTTTTTGCCAATTTGGAGAAGATGGGATTACTCGGGAACGGCTCGTAGGTTTTTTAGTGTAATTTCCAGGAAAAATCAGCAACGCTTTTTTTTGCCAATTTGGAGAAGATGGGATTACTCGGGAACGGCTCGTAAGATTTTTAGTGTTTTTTCCAGGAAAAATCAGCAACGCTTTTTTTGGCAAATTTGGAGAAGGTGTGATTACTCGGGAACGGCTCGTAGGATTTTTAGTGTATTTTCCAGGAAAAATCAGCAACGCTTTTTTTGGCCAATTTGGAGAAGGTGTGATTACTCGGGAACGGCTCGTAAGATTTTTAGTGTATTTTCCAGGAAAAATCAGCAACGCTTTTTTTTTGGCCAATTTGGAGAAGGTGTGATTACTCGGGAACGGCTCGTAGGATTTTTAGTGTATTTTCCAGGAAAAATCAGCAACGCTTTTTTTTTGCTAATTTGGAGAAGATGGGATTACTCGGGAACGGCTCGTAGGTTTTTTAGTGTATTTTCCAGGAAAAATCAGCAACGCTTTTTTTTGGCCAATTTGGAGAAGGTGTGATTACTCAGAAACGGCTCGTAAGATTTTTGATGTTTTTTCCAGGAAAAATCAGCAACGCTTTTTTTTCTAATTTGGAGAAGATGTGATTACTCGGGAACGGCTCGTAAGATTTTTGATGTTTTTTCCAGGAAAAATCAGCAACGCTTTTTTTGGCCAATTTGGAGAAGGTGTGATTACTCGGGAACGGCTCGCAAGATTTTTGATGTATTTTCCAGAAAAAATCAGCAACGCTTTTTTTTGGCCAATTTGGAGAAGGTGTGATTACTCGGGAACGGCTCGTAGGATTTTTAGTGTATTTTCCAGGAAAAATCAGCAACGCTTTTTTTTGGCCAATTTGGAGAAGGTGTGATTACTCGGGAACGGCTCGTAAGATTTTTGATGTATTTTCCAGGAAAAATCAGCAACGCTTTTTTTTCTAATTTGGAGAAGATGGGATTACTCGGGAACGGCTCGTAGGTTTTTTAGTGTATTTTCCAGGAAAAATCAGCAACGCTTTTTTTTTGCCAATTTGGAGAAGGTGTGATTACTCGGGAACGGCTCGTAAGATTTTTAGTGTTTTTTACAGGAAAAATCAGCAACGCTTTTTTTTGGCCAATTTGAAGAAGGTGTGATTACTCGGGAACGGCTCGTAAGATTTTTAGTGTATTTTCCAGGAAAAATCAGCAACGCTTTTTTTGGCCAATTTGGAGAAGATGGGATTACTCGGGAACGGCTCGTAAGATTTTTAGTGTATTTTCCAGGAAAAATCAGCAACGCTTTTTTTTGCCAATTTGGAGAAGGTGTGATTACTCGGGAACGGCTCGTAGGATTTTTAGTGTATTTTCAAGGAAAAATCAGCAACGCTTTTTTTGGCCAATTTGGAGAAGCTGTGATTACTCGGGAACGGCTCGTAGGATTTTTAGTGTATTTTCCAGGAAAAATCAACAACGCTTTTTTTGGCCAATTTGGAGAAGGTGTGATTACTCGGGAACGGCTCGTAGGTTTTTTAGTGTATTTTCCAGGAAAAATCAGCAACGCTTTTTTTTCTAATTTGGAGAAGATGGGATTACTCGGGAACGGCTCGTAGGTTTTTTAGTGTATTTTCCAGGAAAAATCAGCAACGCTTTTTTTTTGGCCAATTTGGAGAAGGTGTGATTACTCGGAAACGGCTCGTAAGATTTTTGATGTTTTTTACAGGAAAAATCAGCAACGCTTTTTTTTGGCCAATTTGGAGAAGGTGTGATTACTCGGGAACGGCTCGTAGGATTTTTAGTGTATTTTCCAGGAAAAATCAGCAACGCTTTTTTTTGGCCAATTTGGAGAAGGTGTGATTACTCGGGAACGGCTCGTAAGATTTTTAGTGTATTTTCCAGGAAAAATCAGCAACGCTTTTTTTTTGCCAATTTGGAGAAGGTGTGATTACTCGGGAACGGCTCGTAGGTTTTTTAGTGTATTTTCAAGGAAAAATCAGCAACTGTTTTTTTTGGCCAATTTGGAGAAGGTGTGATTACTCGGGAACGGCTCGTAAGATTTTTGATGTTTTTTCCAGGAAAAATCAGCAACGCTTTTTTTGGCCAATTTGGAGAAGGTGTGATTACTCGGGAACTGCTCGTAGGATTTTTAGTGTATTTTCCAGGAAAAATCAGCAACGCTTTTTTTTTCTAATTTGGAGAAGGTGTGATTACTCGGGAACGGCTCGTAAGATTTTTAGTGTATTTTCCAGGAAAAATCAGCAACGCTTTTTTTGGCCAATTTGGAGAAGATGGGATTACTCGGGAACGGCTCGTAAGATTTTTGATGTTTTTTCCAGGAAAAATCAGCAACGCTTTTTTTTGGCCAATTTGGAGAAGGTGTGATTACTCGGGAACGGCTCGTAGGTTTTTTAGTGTATTTTCCAGGAAAAATCAGCAACGCTTTTTTTTGGCCAATTTGGAGAAGGTGTGATTACTCGGGAACGGCTCATAAAATTTTTAATATATTTTCCAGGAAAAATCAGCAACGCTTTTTTTGGCCAATTTGGAGAAGGTGTGATTACTCGGGAACGGCTCGTAGGTTTTTTAGTGTATTTTCCAGGAAAAATCAGCAACGCTTTTTTTGGCCAATTTGGAGAAGGTGTGATTACTCGGGAACGGCTCGTAGGATTTTTAGTGTATTTTCCAGGAAAAATCAGCAACGCTTTTTTTTGCCAATTTGGAGAAGGTGTGATTACTCGGGAACGGCTCGTAGGATTTTAAGTGTATTTTCCAGGAAAAATTAGCAACGCTTTTTTTTTGCTAATTTGGAGAAGATGGGATTACTCCGGAACGGCTCGTAGGATTTTTAGTGTATTTTCCAGGAAAAATCAGCAACGCTTTTTTTTCTAATTTGGAGAAGATGGGATTACTCGGGAACGGCTCGTAAGATTTTTAGTGTATTTTCCAGGAAAAATCAGCAACGCTTTTTTTTGGCCAATTTGGAGAAGGTGTGATTACTCGGGAACGGCTCGTAGGATTTTTAGTGTATTTTCCAGGAAAAATCAGCAACGCTTTTTTTTTGCTAATTTGGAGAAGATGGGATTACTCGGGAACGGCTCGTAGGTTTTTTAGTGTATTTTCCAGGAAAAATCAGCAACGCTTTTTTTTGGCCAATTTGGAGAAGGTGTGATTACTCGGGAACGGCTCGTAGGTTTTTTAGTGTATTTTCCAGGAAAAATCAGCAACGTTTTTTTTTGGCCAATTTGGAGAATATGGGATTACTCGGGAACGGCTCGTAAGATTTTTAGTGTATTTTCCAGGAAAAATCAACAACGCTTTTTTTTGCCAATTTGGAGAAGATGGGATTACTCGGGAACGGCTCGTAGGTTTTTTAGTGTAATTTCCAGGAAAAATCAGCAACGCTTTTTTTTTGCCAATTTGGAGAAGATGGGATTACTCGGGAACGGCTCGTAGGTTTTTTAGTGTAATTTCCAGGAAAAATCAGCAACGCTTTTTTTTGCCAATTTGGAGAAGGTGTGATTACTCGGGAACGGCTCGTAGGTTTTTTAGTGTATTTTCCAGGAAAAATCAGCAACGCTTTTTTTTGGCCAATTTGGAGATGGTGTGATTACTCGGGAACTGCTCGTAAGATTTTTGATGTTTTTTCCAGGAAAAATCAGCAACGCTTTTTTTGGCCAATTTGGAGAAGGTGTGATTACTCGGGAACGGCTCGTAGGATTTTTAGTGTATTTTCCAGGAAAAATCAGCAACGCTTTTTTTGGCCAATTTGGAGAAGATGGGATTACTCGGGAACGGCTCGTAGGTTTTTTAGTGTATTTTCCAGGAAAAATCAGCAACGCTTTTTTTGGCCAATTTGGAGAAGGTGTGATTACTCGGGAACGGCTCGTAAGATTTTTGATGTTTTTTTCCAGGAAAAATCAGCAACGCTTTTTTTGGCCAATTTGGAGAAGGTGTGATTACTCGGGAACGGCTCGTAAGATTTTTAGTGTATTTTCCAGGAAAAATCAACAACGCTTTTTTTTGGCCAATTTGGAGAAGGTGTGATTACTCGGGAACGGCTCGTAGGATTTTTAGTGTAATTTCCAGGAAAAATCAGCAACGCTTTTTTTGGCCAATTTGGAGAAGATGGGATTACTCGGGAACGGCTCGTAGGTTTTTTAGTGTATTTTCCAGGAAAAATCAGCAACGCTTTTTTTGGCCAATTTGGAGAAGGTGTGATTACTCGGGAACGGCTCGTAAGATTTTTAGTGTATTTTCCAGGAAAAATCAGCAACGCTTTTTTTTTGCCAATTTGGAGAAGGTGTGATTACTCGGGAACGGCTCGTAGGATTTTTGATGTTTTTTCCAGGAAAAATCAGCAACGCTTTTTTTGGCCAATTTGGAGAAGGTGTGATTACTCGGGAACGGCTCGTAGGTTTTTTAGTGTATTTTCCAGGAAAAATCAGCAACGCTTTTTTTTGGCCAATTTGGAGAAGGTGTGATTACTCGGAAACGGCTCGTAAGATTTTTAGTGTATTTTCCAGGAAAAATCAGCAACGCTTTTTTTGGCCAATTTGGAGAAGGTGTGATTACTCGGGAACGGCTCGTAAGATTTTTAGTGTATTTTCCAGGAAAAATCAACAACGTTTTTTTTTGGCCAATTTGGAGAAGATGGGATTACTCGGGAACGGCTCGTAGGATTTTTAGTGTATTTTCCAGGAAAAATCAACAACGCTTTTTTTGGCCAATTTGGAGAAGGTGTGATTACTCGGGAACGGCTCGTAGGATTTTTAGTGTATTTTCCAGGAAAAATCAGCAACGCTTTTTTTTGGCCAATTTGGAGAAGATGGGATTACTCGGGAACGGCTCGTAGGATTTTTGATGTTTTTTCCAGGAAAAATCAGCAACGCTTTTTTTTGGCCAATTTGGAGAAGATGGGATTACTCGGGAACGGCTCGTAGGATTTTTGATGTTTTTTCCAGGAAAAATCAGCAACGCTTTTTTTTTGGCCAATTTGGAGAAGGTGTGATTACTCGGGAACGGCTCGTAGGATTTTTAGTGTATTTTCCAGGAAAAATCAGCAACGCTTTTTTTGGCAATTTGGAGAAGGTGTGATTACTCGGGAACGGCTCGTAGGATTTTTAGTGTATTTTCGAGGAAAAATCAGCAACGCTTTTTTTGGCCAATTTGGAGAAGCTGTGATTACTCGGGAACGGCTCGTAGGATTTTAAGTGTAATTTCCAGGAAAAATCAGCAACGCTTTTTTTGGCCAATTTGGAGAAGGTGTGATTACTCGGGAACGGCTCGTAAGATTTTAAGTGTATTTTCCAGGAAAAATCAGCAACGCTTTTTTTTTGGCCAATTTGGAGAAGGTGTGATTACTCGGGAACGGCTCGTAAGATTTTTGATGTTTTTTCCAGGAAAAATGTGCAACGCTTTTTTTGGCCAATTTGGAGAAGGTGTGATTACTCGGGAACGGCTCGTAGGATTTTTAGTGTATTTTCCAGGAAAAATCAGCAACACTTTTTTTGGCCAATTTGGAGAAGGTGTGATTACTCGGGAACGGCTCGTAAGATTTTTACTGTATTTTCCAGGAAAAATCAGCAACGCTTTTTTTTGGCCAATTTGGAGAAGCTGTGATTACTCGGGAACGGCTCGTAGGATTTTTAGTGTAATTTCCAGGAAAAATCAGCAACACTTTTTTTGGCCAATTTGGAGAAGCTGTGATTACTCGGGAACGGCTCGTAAGATTTTTAGTGTATTTTCCAGGAAAAATCAGCAACGCTTATTTTTGGCCAATTTGGAGAAGCTGTGATTACTCGGGAACGGCTCGTAGGATTTTTAGTGTAATTTCCAGGAAAAATCAGCAACGCTTTTTTTTTTGCTAATTTGGAGAAGATGGGATTACTCGGGAACGGCTCGTAGGTTTTTTAGTGTATTTTCCAGGAAAAATCAGCAACGCTTTTTTTTGGCCAATTTGGAGAAGGTGTGATTACTCAGAAACGGCTCGTAAGATTTTTGATGTTTTTTCCAGGAAAAATCAGCAACGCTTTTTTTTCTAATTTGGAGAAGATGTGATTACTCGGGAACGGCTCGTAAGATTTTTGATGTTTTTTCCAGGAAAAATCAGCAACGCTTTTTTTGGCCAATTTGGAGAAGGTGTGATTACTCGGGAACGGCTCGTAGGATTTTTAGTGTATTTTCCAGGAAAAATCAGCAACGCTTTTTTTTTTGCTAATTTGGAGAAGATGGGATTACTCGGGAACGGCTCGTAAGATTTTTAGTGTTTTTTACAGGAAAAATCAGCAACGCTTTTTTTTGGCCAATTTGAAGAAGGTGTGATTACTCGGGAACGGCTCGTAAGATTTTTGATATATTTTCCAGGAAAAATCAGCAACGCTTTTTTTTCTAATTTGGAGAAGATGGGATTACTCGGGAACGGCTCGTAGGATTTTTAGTGTATTTTCCAGGAAAAATCAGCAACGCTTTTTTTTTGCTAATTTGGAGAAGATGGGATTACTCGGGAACGGCTCGTAAGATTTTTAGTGTTTTTTACAGGAAAAATCAGCAACGCTTTTTTTTGGCCAATTTGAAGAAGGTGTGATTACTCGGGAACGGCTCGTAAGATTTTTGATGTATTTTCCAGGAAAAATCAGCAACGCTTTTTTTTCTAATTTGGAGAAGATGGGATTACTCGGGAACGGCTCGTAGGATTTTTAGTGTATTTTCCAGGAAAAATCAGCAACGCTTTTTTTTTGCTAATTTGGAGAAGATGGGATTACTCGGGAACGGCTCGTAAGATTTTTAGTGTATTTTCCAGGAAAAATCAGCAACGCTTTTTTTGGCCAATTTGGAGAAGATGGGATTACTCGGGAACGGCTCGTAAGATTTTTAGTGTATTTTCCAGGAAAAATCAGCAACGCTTTTTTTTGCCAATTTGGAGAAGGTGTGATTACTCGGGAACGGCTCGTAGGATTTTTAGTGTATTTTCAAGGAAAAATCAGCAACGCTTTTTTTGGCCAATTTGGAGAAGCTGTGATTACTCGGGAACGGCTCGTAGGATTTTTAGTGTATTTTCCAGGAAAAATCAACAACGCTTTTTTTGGCCAATTTGGAGAAGGTGTGATTACTCGGGAACGGCTCGCAAGATTTTTGATGTATTTTCCAGAAAAAATCAGCAACGCTTTTTTTTGGCCAATTTGGAGAAGGTGTGATTACTCGGGAACGGCTCGTAGGATTTTTAGTGTATTTTCCAGGAAAAATCAGCAACGCTTTTTTTTGGCCAATTTGGAGAAGGTGTGATTACTCGGGAACGGCTCGTAAGATTTTTTATGTATTTTCCAGGAAAAATCAGCAACGCTTTTTTTTCTAATTTGGAGAAGATGGGATTACTCGGGAACGGCTCGTAGGTTTTTTAGTGTATTTTCCAGGAAAAATCAGCAACGCTTTTTTTTTGCCAATTTGGAGAAGGTGTGATTACTCGGGAACGGCTCGTAAGATTTTTAGTGTTTTTTACAGGAAAAATCAGCAACGCTTTTTTTTGGCCAATTTGAAGAAGGTGTGATTACTCGGGAACGGCTCGTAAGATTTTTAGTGTATTTTCCAGGAAAAATCAGCAACGCTTTTTTTGGCCAATTTGGAGAAGATGGGATTACTCGGGAACGGCTCGTAAGATTTTTAGTGTATTTTCCAGGAAAAATCAGCAACGCTTTTTTTTGCCAATTTGGAGAAGGTGTGATTACTCGGGAACGGCTCGTAGGATTTTTAGTGTATTTTCAAGGAAAAATCAGCAACGCTTTTTTTGGCCAATTTGGAGAAGCTGTGATTACTCGGGAACGGCTCGTAGGATTTTTAGTGTATTTTCCAGGAAAAATCAACAACGCTTTTTTTGGCCAATTTGGAGAAGGTGTGATTACTCGGGAACGGCTCGTAGGTTTTTTAGTGTATTTTCCAGGAAAAATCAGCAACGCTTTTTTTTCTAATTTGGAGAAGATGGGATTACTCGGGAACGGCTCGTAGGTTTTTTAGTGTATTTTCCAGGAAAAATCAGCAACGCTTTTTTTTTGGCCAATTTGGAGAAGGTGTGATTACTCGGAAACGGCTCGTAAGATTTTTGATGTTTTTTACAGGAAAAATCAGCAACGCTTTTTTTTGGCCAATTTGGAGAAGGTGTGATTACTCGGGAACGGCTCGTAGGATTTTTAGTGTATTTTCCAGGAAAAATCAGCAACGCTTTTTTTTGGCCAATTTGGAGAAGGTGTGATTACTCGGGAACGGCTCGTAAGATTTTTAGTGTATTTTCCAGGAAAAATCAGCAACGCTTTTTTTTTGCCAATTTGGAGAAGGTGTGATTACTCGGGAACGGCTCGTAGGTTTTTTAGTGTATTTTCAAGGAAAAATCAGCAACTCTTTTTTTTGGCCAATTTGGAGAAGGTGTGATTACTCGGGAACGGCTCGTAAGATTTTTGATGTTTTTTCCAGGAAAAATCAGCAACGCTTTTTTTGGCCAATTTGGAGAAGGTGTGATTACTCGGGAACTGCTCGTAGGATTTTTAGTGTATTTTCCAGGAAAAATCAGCAACGCTTTTTTTTTCTAATTTGGAGAAGGTGTGATTTCTCGGGAACGGCTCGTAAGATTTTTAGTGTATTTTCCAGGAAAAATCAGCAACGCTTTTTTTGGCCAATTTGGAGAAGATGGGATTACTCGGGAACGGCTCGTAAGATTTTTGATGTTTTTTCCAGGAAAAATCAGCAACGCTTTTTTTTGGCCAATTTGGAGAAGGTGTGATTACTCGGGAACGGCTCGTAGGTTTTTTAGTGTATTTTCCAGGAAAAATCAGCAACGCTTTTTTTTGGCCAATTTGGAGAAGGTGTGATTACTCGGGAACGGCTCATAAAATTTTTAATATATTTTCCAGGAAAAATCAGCAACGCTTTTTTTGGCCAATTTGGAGAAGGTGTGATTACTCGGGAACGGCTCGTAGGTTTTTTAGTGTATTTTCCAGGAAAAATCCGCAACGCTTTTTTTGGCCAATTTGGAGAAGGTGTGATTACTCGGGAACGGCTCGTAGGATTTTTAGTGTATTTTCCAGGAAAAATCAGCAACGCTTTTTTTTGCCAATTTGGAGAAGGTGTGATTACTCGGGAACGGCTCGTAGGATTTTAAGTGTATTTTCCAGGAAAAATTAGCAACGCTTTTTTTTTGCTAATTTGGAGAAGATGGGATTACTCCGGAACGGCTCGTAGGATTTTTAGTGTATTTTCCAGGAAAAATCAGCAACGCTTTTTTTTCTAATTTGGAGAAGATGGGATTACTCGGGAACGGCTCGTAAGATTTTTAGTGTATTTTCCAGGAAAAATCAGCAACGCTTTTTTTTGGCCAATTTGGAGAAGGTGTGATTACTCGGGAACGGCTCGTAGGATTTTTAGTGTATTTTCCAGGAAAAATCAGCAACGCTTTTTTTTTGCTAATTTGGAGAAGATGGGATTACTCGGGAACGGCTCGTAGGTTTTTTAGTGTATTTTCCAGGAAAAATCAGCAACGCTTTTTTTTGGCCAATTTGGAGAAGGTGTGATTACTCGGGAACGGCTCGTAGGTTTTTTAGTGTATTTTCCAGGAAAAATCAGCAACGTTTTTTTTTGGCCAATTTGGAGAAGATGGGATTACTCGGGAACGGCTCGTAAGATTTTTAGTGTATTTTCCAGGAAAAATCAACAACGCTTTTTTTTGCCAATTTGGAGAAGATGGGATTACTCGGGAACGGCTCGTAGGTTTTTTAGTGTAATTTCCAGGAAAAATCAGCAACGCTTTTTTTTGCCAATTTGGAGAAGATGGGATTACTCGGGAACGGCTCGTAGGTTTTTTAGTGTAATTTCCAGGAAAAATCAGCAACGCTTTTTTTTGCCAATTTGGAGAAGGTGTGATTACTCGGGAACGGCTCGTAGGTTTTTTAGTGTATTTTCCAGGAAAAATCAGCAACGCTTTTTTTTGGCCAATTTGGAGATGGTGTGATTACTCGGGAACTGCTCGTAAGATTTTTGATGTTTTTTCCAGGAAAAATCAGCAACGCTTTTTTTGGCCAATTTGGAGAAGGTGTGATTACTCGGGAACGGCTCGTAGGATTTTTAGTGTATTTTCCAGGAAAAATCAGCAACGCTTTTTTTGGCCAATTTGGAGAAGATGGGATTACTCGGGAACGGCTCGTAGGTTTTTTAGTGTATTTTCCAGGAAAAATCAGCAACGCTTTTTTTGGCCAATTTGGAGAAGGTGTGATTACTCGGGAACGGCTCGTAAGATTTTTGATGTTTTTTTCCAGGAAAAATCAGCAACGCTTTTTTTGGCCAATTTGGAGAAGGTGTGATTACTCGGGAACGGCTCGTAAGATTTTTAGTGTATTTTCCAGGAAAAATCAACAACGCTTTTTTTTGGCCAATTTGGAGAAGGTGTGATTACTCGGGAACGGCTCGTAGGATTTTTAGTGTAATTTCCAGGAAAAATCAGCAACGCTTTTTTTGGCCAATTTGGAGAAGATGGGATTACTCGGGAACGGCTCGTAGGTTTTTTAGTGTATTTTCCAGGAAAAATCAGCAACGCTTTTTTTTGGCCAATTTGGAGAAGGTGTGATTACTCGGGAACGGCTCGTAAGATTTTTAGTGTATTTTCCAGGAAAAATCAGCAACGCTTTTTTTTTGCCAATTTGGAGAAGGTGTGATTACTCGGGAACGGCTCGTAGGATTTTTGATGTTTTTTCCAGGAAAAATCAGCAACGCTTTTTTTGGCCAATTTGGAGAAGGTGTGATTACTCGGGAACGGCTCGTAGGTTTTTTAGTGTATTTTCCAGGAAAAATCAGCAACGCTTTTTTTTGGCCAATTTGGAGAAGGTGTGATTACTCGGAAACGGCTCGTAAGATTTTTAGTGTATTTTCCAGGAAAAATCAGCAACGCTTTTTTTGGCCAATTTGGAGAAGGTGTGATTACTCGGGAACGGCTCGTAAGATTTTTAGTGTATTTTCCAGGAAAAATCAACAACGTTTTTTTTTGGCCAATTTGGAGAAGATGGGATTACTCGGGAACGGCTCGTAGGATTTTTAGTGTATTTTCCAGGAAAAATCAACAACGCTTTTTTTGGCCAATTTGGAGAAGGTGTGATTACTCGGGAACGGCTCGTAGGATTTTTAGTGTATTTTCCAGGAAAAATCAGCAACGCTTTTTTTTGGCCAATTTGGAGAAGATGGGATTACTCGGGAACGGCTCGTAGGATTTTTGATGTTTTTTCCAGGAAAAATCAGCAACGCTTTTTTTTGGCCAATTTGGAGAAGATGGGATTACTCGGGAACGGCTCGTAGGATTTTTGATGTTTTTTCCAGGAAAAATCAGCAACGCTTTTTTTTTGGCCAATTTGGAGAAGGTGTGATTACTCGGGAACGGCTCGTAGGATTTTTAGTGTATTTTCCAGGAAAAATCAGCAACGCTTTTTTTGGCAATTTGGAGAAGGTGTGATTACTCGGGAACGGCTCGTAGGATTTTTAGTGTATTTTCGAGGAAAAATCAGCAACGCTTTTTTTGGCCAATTTGGAGAAGCTGTGATTACTCGGGAACGGCTCGTAGGATTTTAAGTGTAATTTCCAGGAAAAATCAGCAACGCTTTTTTTGGCCAATTTGGAGAAGGTGTGATTACTCGGGAACGGCTCGTAAGATTTTAAGTGTATTTTCCAGGAAAAATCAGCAACGCTTTTTTTTTGGCCAATTTGGAGAAGGTGTGATTACTCGGGAACGGCTCGTAAGATTTTTGATGTTTTTTCCAGGAAAAATGTGCAACGCTTTTTTTGGCCAATTTGGAGAAGGTGTGATTACTCGGGAACGGCTCGTAGGATTTTTAGTGTATTTTCCAGGAAAAATCAGCAACACTTTTTTTGGCCAATTTGGAGAAGGTGTGATTACTCGGGAACGGCTCGTAAGATTTTTAGTGTATTTTCCAGGAAAAATCAGCAACGCTTTTTTTTGGCCAATTTGGAGAAGCTGTGATTACTCGGGAACGGCTCGTAGGATTTTTAGTGTAATTTCCAGGAAAAATCAGCAACACTTTTTTTGGCCAATTTGGAGAAGCTGTGATTACTCGGGAACGGCTCGTAAGATTTTTAGTGTATTTTCCAGGAAAAATCAGCAACGCTTATTTTTGGCCAATTTGGAGAAGCTGTGATTACTCGGGAACGGCTCGTAGGATTTTTAGTGTAATTTCCAGGAAAAATCAGCAACACTTTTTTTGGCCAATTTGGAGAAGATGGGATTACTCGGGAACGGCTCGTAAGATTTTTGATGTTTTTTCCAGGAAAAATCAGCAACGCTTTTTTTGGCCAATTTGGAGAAGGTGGGATTACTCGGGAACGGTTCGTAGGATTTTTAGTGTATTTTCCAGGAAAAATCAGCAACGCTTTTTTTTGGCCAATTTGGAGAAGATGGGATTACTCGGGAACGGCTCGTAATATTTTTGATGTTTTTTCCAGGAAAAATCAGCAACGCTTTTTTTGGCCAATTTGGAGAAGGTGGGATTACTCGGGAACGGCTCGTAGGATTTTTAGTGTATTTTCCAGGAAAAATCAGCAACGCTTTTTTTTGGCCAATTTGGAGAAGATGGGATTACTCGGGAACGGCTCGTAGGATTTTTGATGTTTTTTCCAGGAAAAATCAGCAACGCTTTTTTTTGGCCAATTTGGAGAAGATGGGATTACTCGGGAACGGCTCGTAGGATTTTTGATGTTTTTTCCAGGAAAAATCAGCAACGCTTTTTTTTTGGCCAATTTGGAGAAGGTGTGATTACTCGGGAACGGCTCGTAGGATTTTTAGTGTATTTTCCAGGAAAAATCAGCAACGCTTTTTTTGGCAATTTGGAGAAGGTGTGATTACTCGGGAACGGCTCGTAGGATTTTTAGTGTATTTTCGAGGAAAAATCAGCAACGCTTTTTTTGGCCAATTTGGAGAAGCTGTGATTACTCGGGAACGGCTCGTAGGATTTTAAGTGTAATTTCCAGGAAAAATCAGCAACGCTTTTTTTGGCCAATTTGGAGAAGGTGTGATTACTCGGGAACGGCTCGTAGGTTTTTTAGTGTATTTTCCAGGAAAAATCAGCAACGCTTTTTTTTGGCCAATTTGGAGAAGGTGTGATTACTCGGGAACGGCTCGTAAGATTTTAAGTGTATTTTCCAGGAAAAATCAACAACGCTTTTTTTGGCCAATTTGGAGAAGGTGTGATTACTCGGGAACGGCTCGTAGGTTTTTTAGTGTATTTTCCAGGAAAAATCAGCAACGCTTTTTTTGCTAATTTGGAGAAGATGGGATTACTCGGGAACGGCTCGTAAGATTTTTGATGTTTTTTCCAGGAAAAATCAGCAACGCTTTTTTTTGCCAATTTGGAGAAGGTGTGATTACTCGGGAACGGCTCGTAAGATTTTTGATGTTTTTTCCAGGAAAAATCAGCAACGCTTTTTTTTTCTAATTTGGAGAAGATGGGATTACTCGGGAACGGCTCGTAAGATTTTAAGTGTATTTTCCAGGAAAAATCAACAACGCTTTTTTTGGCCAATTTGGAGAAGGTGTGATTACTCGGGAACGGCTCGTAGGATTTTTAGTGTATTTTCCAGGAAAAATCAGCAACACTTTTTTTGGCCAATTTGGAGAAGGTGTGATTACTCGGGAACGGCTCGTAAGATTTTTAGTGTATTTTCCAGGAAAAATCAGCAACGCTTTTTTTTGGCCAATTTGGAGAAGCTGTGATTACTCGGGAACGGCTCGTAGGATTTTTAGTGTAATTTCCAGGAAAAATCAGCAACACTTTTTTTGGCCAATTTGGAGAAGATGGGATTACTCGGGAACGGCTCGTAAGATTTTTGATGTTTTTTCCAGGAAAAATCAACAACGCTTTTTTTGGCCAATTTGGAGAAGCTGTGATTACTCGGGAACGGCTCGTAGGATTTTTAGTGTATTTTCCAGGAAAAATCAGCAACGCTTTTTTTGGCCAATTTGGAGAAGGTGTGATTACTCGGGAACGGCTCGAAAGATTTTTAGTGTATTTTCCAGGAAAAATCAGCAACGCTTTTTTCTGGCCAATTTGGAGAAGGTGTGATTACTCGGGAACGGCTCGTAAGATTTTTGATGTTTTTTCCAGGAAAAATCAGCAACGCTTTTTTTTGGCCAATTTGGAGAAGGTGTGATTACTCGGGAACGGCTCGTAGGTTTTTTAGTGTATTTTCCAGGAAAAATCAACAACGCTTTTTTTGGCCAATTTGGAGAAGGTGTGATTACTCGGGAACGGCTCGTAGGATTTTTAGTGTATTTTCCAGGAAAAATCAACAACGCTTTTTTTGGCCAATTTGGAGAAGGTGTGATTACTCGGGAACGGCTCGTAGGATTTTAAGTGTATTTTCCAGGAAAAATCAGCAACGCTTTTTTTTCTAATTTGGAGAAGATGGGATTACTCGGGAACGGCTCGTAGGATTTTTGATGTATTTTCCAGGAAAAATCAACAACGCTTTTTTTTGGCCAATTTGGAGAAGATGGGATTACTCGGGAACGGCTCATAAGATTTTTGATGTTTTTTCCAGGAAAAATCAGCAACGCTTTTTTTGGCCAATTTGGAGATGGTGTGATTACTCGGGAACGGCTCGTAGGATTTTTGATGTAATTTCCAGGAAAAATCAACAACGCTTTTTTTTGGCCAATTTGGAGAAGGTGTGATTACTCCGGAACGGCTCGTAGGATTTTTAGTGTATTTTCCAGGAAAAATCAGCAACGCTTTTTTTTCTAATTTGGAGAAGATGGGATTACTCGGGAACGGCTCGTAGGTTTTTTAGTGTATTTTCCAGGAAAAATCAGCAACGCTTTTTTTGGCCAATTTGGAGAAGATGGGATTACTCGGGAACGGCTCGTAAGATTTTTAGTGTATTTTCCAGGAAAAATCAGCAACGCTTTTTTTTTGGCCAATTTGGAGAAGGTGTGATTACTCGGGAACGGCTCGTAGGATTTTTAGTGTATTTTCCAGGAAAAATCAGCAACGCTTTTTTTTGGCCAATTTGGAGAAGATGGGATTACTCGGGAACGGCTCGTAGGTTTTTTAGTGTATTTTCCAGGAAAAATCAGCAACGCTTTTTTTTGGCCAATTTGGAGAAGGTGTGATTACTCGGGAACGGCTCGTAAGATTTTTGATGTTTTTTCCAGGAAAAATCAGCAACGCTTTTTTTGGCCAATTTGGAGAAGGTGTGATTACTCGGGAACGGCTCGTAAGATTTTTGATGTTTTTTCCAGGAAAAATCAGCAACGCTTTTTTTGGCCAATTTGGAGAAGGTGTGATTACTCGGGAACGGCTCGTAGGTTTTTTAGTGTATTTTCCAGGAAAAATCAGCAACGCTTTTTTTTGGCCAATTTGGAGAAGGTGTGATTACTCGGGAACGGCTCGTAGGTTTTTTAGTGTATTTTCCAGGAAAAATCAACAACGCTTTTTTTGGCCAATTTGGAGAAGGTGTGATTACTCGGGAACGGCTCGTAAGATTTTTGATGTTTTTTCCAGGAAAAATCAGCAACGCTTTTTTTGGCCAATTTGGAGAAGGTGTGATTACTCGGGAACGGCTCGTAGGATTTTAAGTGTATTTTCCAGGAAAAATCAGCAACGCTTTTTTTTCTAATTTGGAGAAGATGGGATTACTCGGGAACGGCTCGTAGGATTTTTGATGTATTTTCCAGGAAAAATCAACAACGCTTTTTTTTGGCCAATTTGGAGAAGATGGGATTACTCGGGAACGGCTCATAAGATTTTTGATGTTTTTTCCAGGAAAAATCAGCAACGCTTTTTTTGGCCAATTTGGAGATGGTGTGATTACTCGGGAACGGCTCGTAGGATTTTTGATGTAATTTCCAGGAAAAATCAACAACGCTTTTTTTTGGCCAATTTGGAGAAGGTGTGATTACTCCGGAACGGCTCGTAGGATTTTTAGTGTATTTTCCAGGAAAAATCAGCAACGCTTTTTTTTCTAATTTGGAGAAGATGGGATTACTCGGGAACGGCTCGTAGGTTTTTTAGTGTATTTTCCAGGAAAAATCAGCAACGCTTTTTTTGGCCAATTTGGAGAAGATGGGATTACTCGGGAACGGCTCGTAAGATTTTTAGTGTACTTTCCAGGAAAAATCAGCAACGCTTTTTTTTTGGCCAATTTGGAGAAGGTGTGATTACTCGGGAACGGCTCGTAGGATTTTTAGTGTATTTTCCAGGAAAAATCAGCAACGCTTTTTTTTGGCCAATTTGGAGAAGATGGGATTACTCGGGAACGGCTCGTAGGTTTTTTAGTGTATTTTCCAGGAAAAATCAGCAACGCTTTTTTTTGGCCAATTTGGAGAAGGTGTGATTACTCGGGAACGGCTCGTAAGATTTTTGATGTTTTTTCCAGGAAAAATCAGCAACGCTTTTTTTGGCCAATTTGGAGAAGGTGTGATTACTCGGGAACGGCTCGTAAGATTTTTGATGTTTTTTCCAGGAAAAATCAGCAACGCTTTTTTTGGCCAATTTGGAGAAGGTGTGATTACTCGGGAACGGCTCGTAGGTTTTTTAGTGTATTTTCCAGGAAAAATCAGCAAGGTTTTTTTTTGGCCAATTTGGAGAAGGTGTGATTACTCGGGAACGGCTCGTAGGTTTTTTAGTGTATTTTCCAGGAAAAATCAACAACGCTTTTTTTGGCCAATTTGGAGAAGATGGGATTACTCGGGAACGGCTCGTAGGTTTTTTAGTGTATTTTCCAGGAAAAATCAGCAACGCTTTTTTTTGCCAATTTGGAGAAGGTGTGATTACTCGGGAACGGCTCGTAGGTTTTTTAGTGTATTTTCCAGGAAAAATCAGCAACGCTTTTTTTTGGCCAATTTGGAGATGGTGTGATTACTCGGGAACTGCTCGTAAGATTTTTGATGTTTTTTCCAGGAAAAATCAGCAACGCTTTTTTTGGCCAATTTGGAGAAGGTGTGATTACTCGGGAACGGCTCGTAGGATTTTTAGTGTATTTTCCAGGAAAAATCAGCAACGCTTTTTTTTGCCAATTTGGAGAAGATGGGATTACTCGGGAACGGCTCGTAGGTTTTTTAGTGTATTTTCCAGGAAAAATCAGCAACGCTTTTTTTGGCCAATTTGGAGAAGGTGTGATTACTCGGGAACGGCTCGTAAGATTTTTGATGTTTTTTCCAGGAAAAATCAGCAACGCTTTTTTTGGCCAATTTGGAGAAGGTGTGATTACTCGGGAACGGCTCGTAAGATTTTTAGTGTATTTTCCAGGAAAAATCAACAACGCTTTTTTTTTGGCCAATTTGGAGAAGGTGTGATTACTCGGGAACGGCTCGTAGGATTTTTAGTGTAATTTCCAGGAAAAATCAGCAACGCTTTTTTTGGCCAATTTGGAGAAGATGGGATTACTCGGGAACGGCTCGTAGGTTTTTTAGTGTATTTTCCAGGAAAAATCAGCAACGCTTTTTTTTGGCCAATTTGGAGAAGGTGTGATTACTCTGGAACGGCTCGTAAGATTTTTAGTGTATTTTCCAGGAAAAATCAGCAACGCTTTTTTTTTGCCAATTTGGAGAAGGTGTGATTACTCGGGAACGGCTCATAAAATTTTTAATATATTTTCCAGGAAAAATCAGCAACGCTTTTTTTGGCCAATTTGGAGAAGGTGTGATTACTCGGGAACGGCTCGTAGGTTTTTTAGTGTATTTTCCAGGAAAAATCAGCAACGCTTTTTTTGGCCAATTTGGAGAAGGTGTGATTACTCGGAAACGGCTCGTAAGATTTTTAGTGTATTTTCCAGGAAAAATCAGCAACGCTTTTTTTGGCCAATTTGGAGAAGGTGTGATTACTCGGGAACGGCTCGTAAGATTTTTAGTGTATTTTCCAGGAAAAATCAGCAACGTTTTTTTTTGGCCAATTTGGAGAAGATGGGATTACTCGGGAACGGCTCGTAGGATTTTTAGTGTATTTTCCAGGAAAAATCAACAACGCTTTTTTTGGCCAATTTGGAGAAGGTGTGATTACTCGGGAACGGCTCGTAGGATTTTTAGTGTATTTTCCAGGAAAAATCAGCAACGCTTTTTTTTGGCCAATTTGGAGAAGATGGGATTACTCGGGAACGGCTCGTAGGATTTTTGATGTTTTTTCCAGGAAAAATCAGCAACGCTTTTTTTTGGCCAATTTGGAGAAGATGGGATTACTCGGGAACGGCTCGTAGGATTTTTGATGTTTTTTCCAGGAAAAATCAGCAACGCTTTTTTTTGGCCAATTTGGAGAAGGTGTGATTACTCGGGAACGGCTCGTAGGATTTTTAGTGTATTTTCCAGGAAAAATCAGCAACGCTTTTTTTGGCAATTTGGAGAAGGTGTGATTACTCGGGAACGGCTCGTAGGATTTTTAGTGTATTTTCCAGGAAAAATCAGCAACGCTTTTTTTGGCCAATTTGGAGAAGCTGTGATTACTCGGGAACGGCTCGTAGGATTTTAAGTGTAATTTCCAGGAAAAATCAGCAACGCTTTTTTTGGCCAATTTGGAGAAGGTGTGATTACTCGGGAACGGCTCGTAGGTTTTTTAGTGTATTTTCCAGGAAAAATCAGCAACGCTTTTTTTTGGCCAATTTGGAGAAGGTGTGATTACTCGGGAACGGCTCGTAAGATTTTAAGTGTATTTTCCAGGAAAAATCAACAACGCTTTTTTTGG
This sequence comes from Lypha dubia, assembly GCA_947311025.1. Taxonomy (NCBI): domain Eukaryota; kingdom Metazoa; phylum Arthropoda; class Insecta; order Diptera; family Tachinidae; genus Lypha; species Lypha dubia. Next base: position 104,809 of record CAMZJU010000080.1, read on the forward strand.
CCAATTTGGAGAAGGTGTGATTACTCGGGAACGGCTCGTAAGATTTTTGATGTTTTTTCCAGGAAAAATCAGCAACGCTTTTTTTTCTAATTTGGAGAAGATGGGATTACTCGGGAACGGCTCGTAGGATTTTTAGTGTATTTCCAGGAAAAATCAGCAACGCTTTTTTTTTGGCCAATTTGGAGAAGGTGTGATTACTCGAGAACGGCTCGTAGGATTTTTAGTGTATTTTCCAGGAAAAATCAGCAACGCTTTTTTTTTGCCAATTTGGAGAAGATGGGATTACTCGGGAACGGCTCGTAGGATTTTAAGTGTATTTTCCAGGAAAAATCAGCAACGCTTTTTTTTCTAATTTGGAGAAGGTGTGATTACTCGGGAACGGCTCGTAAGATTTTTGATGTATTTTTCAGGAAAAATCAGCAACGCTTTTTTTGGCCAATTTGGAGAAGGTGTGATTACTCGGGAACGGCTCGTAAGATTTTTAGTGTATTTTCCAGGAAAAATCAGCAACGCTTTTTTTGGCCAATTTGGAGAAGATGGGATTACTCGGGAACGGCTCATAAAATTTTTAATATATTTTCCAGGAAAAATCAGCAACGCTTTTTTTTTGGCCAATTTGGAGAAGGTGTGATTACTCGGGAACGGCTCGTAAGATTTTTAGTGTATTTTCCAGGAAAAATCAGCAACGCTTTTTTTTCTAATTTGGAGAAGATGGGATTACTCGGGAACGGCTCGTAGGTTTTTTAGTGTATTTTCCAGGAAAAATCAGCAACGCTTTTTTTGGCCAATTTGGAGAAGGTGTGATTACTCGGGAACGGCTCGTAGGATTTTTAGTGTATTTTTCAGGAAAAATCAGCAACGCTTTTTTTGGCCAATTTGGAGAAGATGGGATTACTCGGAAACGGCTCATAAAATTTTTAATATATTTTCCAGGAAAAATCAGCAACGCTTTTTTTTGGCCAATTTGGAGAAGGTGTGATTACTCGGGAACGGCTCGTAAGATTTTTAGTGTATTTTCCAGGTAAAATCAACAACGCTTTTTTTGGCCAATTTGGAGAAGATGGGATTACTCGGGAACGGCTCGTAGGTTTTTTAGTGTATTTTCCAGGAAAAATCAACAACGCTTTTTTTTGCCAATTTGGAGAAGGTGTGATTACTCGGGAACTGCTCGTAGGATTTTTAGTGTAATTTCCAGGAAAAATCAACAACGCTTTTTTTTGGCCAATTTGGAGAAGATGGGATTACTCGGGAACGGCTCGTAGGTTTTTTAATATATTTTCCAGGAAAAATCAACAACGCTTTTTTTTGGCCAATTTGGAGAAGGTGTGATTACTCGGGAACGGCTCGTAGGATTTTTAGTGTAATTTCCAGGAAAAATCAGCAACAGTTTTTTTGGCCAATTTGGAGAAGATGGGATTACTCGGGAACGGCTCGTAGGTTTTTTAATATATTTTCCAGGAAAAATCAACAACGCTTTTTTTTGGCCAATTTGGAGAAGGTGTGATTACTCGGGAACGGCTCGTAAGATTTTTGATGTTTTTTCCAGGAAAAATCAACAACGCTTTTTTTGGCCAATTTGGAGAAGCTGTGATTACTCGGGAACGGCTCGTAGGATTTTTAGTGTATTTTCCAGGAAAAATCAGCAACGCTTTTTTTGGCCAATATGGAGAAGGTGTGATTACTCGGGAACGGCTCGTAAGATTTTTGATGTTTTTTCCAGGAAAAATCAGCAACGCTTTTTTTTGGCCAATTTGGAGAAGGTGTGATTACTCGGGAACGGCTCGTAGGTTTTTTAGTGTATTTTCCAGGAAAAATCAACAACGCTTTTTTTGGCCAATTTGGAGAAGGTGTGATTACTCGGGAACGGCTCGTAGGATTTTTAGTGTATTTTCCAGGAAAAATCAACAACGCTTTTTTTGGCCAATTTGGAGAAGGTGTGATTACTCGGGAACGGCTCGTAGGATTTTAAGTGTATTTTCCAGGAAAAATCAGCAACGCTTTTTTTTCTAATTTGGAGAAGATGGGATTACTCGGGAACGGCTCGTAGGATTTTTGATGTATTTTCCAGGAAAAATCAACAACGCTTTTTTTTGGCCAATTTGGAGAAGATGGGATTACTCGGGAACGGCTCATAAGATTTTTGATGTTTTTTCCAGGAAAAATCAGCAACGCTTTTTTTGGCCAATTTGGAGATGGTGTGATTACTCGGGAACGGCTCGTAGGATTTTTGATGTAATTTCCAGGAAAAATCAACAACGCTTTTTTTTGGCCAATTTGGAGAAGGTGTGATTACTCCGGAACGGCTCGTAGGATTTTTAGTGTATTTTCCAGGAAAAATCAGCAACGCTTTTTTTTCTAATTTGGAGAAGATGGGATTACTCGGGAACGGCTCGTAGGTTTTTTAGTGTATTTTCCAGGAAAAATCAGCAACGCTTTTTTTGGCCAATTTGGAGAAGATGGGATTACTCGGGAACGGCTCGTAAGATTTTTAGTGTATTTTCCAGGAAAAATCAGCAACGCTTTTTTTTTGGCCAATTTGGAGAAGGTGTGATTACTCGGGAACGGCTCGTAGGATTTTTAGTGTATTTTCCAGGAAAAATCAGCAACGCTTTTTTTTGGCCAATTTGGAGAAGATGGGATTACTCGGGAACGGCTCGTAGGTTTTTTAGTGTATTTTCCAGGAAAAATCAGCAACGCTTTTTTTTGGCCAATTTGGAGAAGGTGTGATTACTCGGGAACGGCTCGTAAGATTTTTGATGTTTTTTCCAGGAAAAATCAGCAACGCTTTTTTTGGCCAATTTGGAGAAGGTGTGATTACTCGGGAACGGCTCGTAAGATTTTTGATGTTTTTTCCAGGAAAAATCAGCAACGCTTTTTTTGGCCAATTTGGAGAAGGTGTGATTACTCGGGAACGGCTCGTAGGTTTTTTAGTGTATTTTCCAGGAAAAATCAGCAAGGTTTTTTTTTGGCCAATTTGGAGAAGGTGTGATTACTCGGGAACGGCTCGTAGGTTTTTTAGTGTATTTTCCAGGAAAAATCAACAACGCTTTTTTTGGCCAATTTGGAGAAGATGGGATTACTCGGGAACGGCTCGTAGGTTTTTTAGTGTATTTTCCAGGAAAAATCAACAACGCTTTTTTTGGCCAATTTGGAGAAGGTGTGATTACTCGGGAACGGCTCGTAGGTTTTTTAGTGTATTTTTCAGGAAAAATCAGCAACGCTTTTTTTTGGCCAATTTGGAGAAGGTGTGATTACTCGGGAACGGCTCGTAGGTTTTTTAGTGTATTTTCCAGGAAAAATCAGCAACGCTTTTTTTGGCCAATTTGGAGAAGGTGTGATTACTCGGGAACGGCTCGTAGGATTTTTAGTGTATTTTCCAGGAAAAATCAGCAACGCTTTTTTTGGCCAATTTGGAGAAGGTGTGATTACTCGGGAACGGCTCGTAGGTTTTTTAGTGTATTTTCCAGGAAAAATCAGCAACGCTTTTTTTTCTAATTTGGAGAAGGTGTGATTACTCGGGAACGGCTCGTAAGATTTTTGATGTTTTTTCCAGGAAAAATCAGCAACACTTTTTTTTGGCCAATTTGGAGAAGGTGTGATTACTCGGGAACGGCTCGTAGGTTTTTTGATGTTTTTTCCAGGAAAAATCAACAACGCTTTTTTTGGCCAATTTGGAGAAGCTGTGATTACTCGGGAACTGCTCGTAGGATTTTTAGTGTAATTTCCAGGAAAAATCAACAACGCTTTTTTTGGCCAATTTGGAGAAGGTGTGATTACTCGGGAACGGCTCGTAAGATTTTTGATGTTTTTTCCAGGAAAAATCAGCAACACTTTTTTTGGCCAATTTGGAGAAGGTGTGATTACTCGGGAACGGCTCGTAGGTTTTTTAGTGTATTTTCCAGGAAAAATCAGCAACGCTTTTTTTGGCCAATTTGGAGAAGGTGTGATTACTCGGGAACGGCTCGTAAGATTTTTAGTGTATTTTCCAGGAAAAATCAGCAACGCTTTTTATGGCCAATTTGGAGAAGATGGGATTACTCGGGAACGGCTCGTAAGATTTTTGATGTTTTTTCCAGGAAAAATTAACAACGCTTTTTTTGGCCAATTTGGAGAAGCTGTGATTACTCGGGAACTGCTCGTAGGATTTTTAGTGTAATTTCCAGGAAAAATCAACAACGCTTTTTTTGGCCAATTTGGAGAAGGTGTGATTACTCGGGAACGGTTCGTAAGATTTTTGATGTTTTTTCCAGGAAAAATCAACAACGCTTTTTTTGGCCAATTTGGAGAAGCTGTGATTACTCGGGAACGGCTCGTATGTTTTTTAGTGTATTTTCCAGGAAAAATCAACAACGCTTTTTTTTGCCAATTTGGAGAAGGTGTGATTACTCGGGAACTGCTCGTAGGATTTTTAGTGTAATTTCCAGGAAAAATCAACAACGCTTTTTTTTGGCCAATTTGGAGAAGATGGGATTACTCGGGAACGGCTCGTAGGTTTTTTAATATATTTTCCAGGAAAAATCAACAACGCTTTTTTTTGGCCAATTTGGAGAAGGTGTGATTACTCGGGAACGGCTCGTAGGATTTTTAGTGTAATTTCCAGGAAAAATCAGCAACGCTTTTTTTGGCCAATTTGGAGAAGATGGGATTACTCGGAAACGGCTCATAAAATTTTTAATATATTTTCCAGGAAAAATCAGCAACGCTTTTTTTTGGCCAATTTGGAGAAGGTGTGATTACTCGGGAACGGCTCGTAAGATTTTTAGTGTATTTTCCAGGAAAAATCAACAACGCTTTTTTTGGCCAATTTGGAGAAGATGGGATTACTCGGGAACGGCTCGTATGTTTTTTAGTGTATTTTCCAGGAAAAATCAACAACGCTTTTTTTTGCCAATTTGGAGAAGGTGTGATTACTCGGGAACGGCTCGTAAGATTTTTAGTGTATTTTTCAGGAAAAATCAGCAACGCTTTTTTTGGCCAATTTGGAGAAGATGGGATTACTTGGAAACGGCTCATAAAATTTTTAATATATTTTCCAGGAAAAATCAGCAACGCTTTTTTTTGGCCAATTTGGAGAAGGTGTGATTACTCGGGAACGGCTCGTAAGATTTTTAGTGTATTTTTCAGGAAAAATCAGCAACGCTTTTTTTGGCCAATTTGGAGAAGATGGGATTACTCGGAAACGGCTCATAAAATTTTTAATATATTTTCCAGGAAAAATCAGCAACGCTTTTTTTTGGCCAATTTGGAGAAGGTGTGATTACTCGGGAACGGCTCGTAAGATTTTTAGTGTATTTTCCAGGAAAAATCAACAACGCTTTTTTTGGCCAATTTGGAGAAGATGGGATTACTCGGGAACGGCTCGTATGTTTTTTAGTGTATTTTCCAGGAAAAATCAACAACGCTTTTTTTTGCCAATTTGGAGAAGGTGTGATTACTCGGGAACTGCTCGTAGGATTTTTAGTGTAATTTCCAGGAAAAATCAACAACGCTTTTTTTTGGCCAATTTGGAGAAGATGGGATTACTCGGAAACGGCTCGTAGGTTTTTTAATATATTTTCCAGGAAAAATCAACAACGCTTTTTTTTGGCCAATTTGGAGAAGGTGTGATTACTCGGGAACGGCTCGTAGGATTTTTAGTGTAATTTCCAGGAAAAATCAGCAACACTTTTTTTGGCCAATTTGGAGAAGATGGGATTACTCGGGAACGGCTCGTAAGATTTTTGATGTTTTTTCCAGGAAAAATCAACAACGCTTTTTTTGGCCAATTTGGAGAAGCTGTGATTACTCGGGAACGGCTCGTAGGATTTTTAGTGTATTTTCCAGGAAAAATCAGCAACGCTTTTTTTGGCCAATTTGGAGAAGGTGTGATTACTCGGGAACGGCTCGTAAGATTTTTGATGTTTTTTCCAGGAAAAATCAGCAACGCTTTTTTTTGGCCAATTTGGAGAAGGTGTGATTACTCGGGAACGGCTCGTAGGTTTTTTAGTGTATTTTCCAGGAAAAATCAACAACGCTTTTTTTGGCCAATTTGGAGAAGGTGTGATTACTCGGGAACGGCTCGTAGGATTTTTAGTGTATTTTCCAGGAAAAATCAACAACGCTTTTTTTGGCCAATTTGGAGAAGGTGTGATTACTCGGGAACGGCTCGTAAGATTTTTAGTGTATTTTTCAGGAAAAATCAGCAACGCTTTTTTTGGCCAATTTGGAGAAGATGGGATTACTCGGAAACGGCTCATAAAATTTTTAATATATTTTCCAGGAAAAATCAGCAACGCTTTTTTTTGGCCAATTTGGAGAAGGTGTGATTACTCGGGAACGGCTCGTAAGATTTTTAGTGTATTTTCCAGGAAAAATCAACAACGCTTTTTTTGGCCAATTTGGAGAAGATGGGATTACTCGGGAACGGCTCGTAGGTTTTTTAGTGTATTTTCCAGGAAAAATCAACAACGCTTTTTTTTGCCAATTTGGAGAAGGTGTGATTACTCGGGAACTGCTCGTAGGATTTTTAGTGTAATTTCCAGGAAAAATCAACAACGCTTTTTTTTGGCCAATTTGGAGAAGATGGGATTACTCGGGAACGGCTCGTAGGTTTTTTAATATATTTTCCAGGAAAAATCAACAACGCTTTTTTTTGGCCAATTTGGAGAAGGTGTGATTACTCGGGAACGGCTCGTAGGATTTTTAGTGTAATTTCCAGGAAAAATCAGCAACCCTTTTTTTGGCCAATTTGGAGAAGATGGGATTACTCGGGAACGGCTCGTAAGATTTTTGATGTTTTTTCCAGGAAAAATCAACAACGCTTTTTTTGGCCAATTTGGAGAAGCTGTGATTACTCGGGAACGGCTCGTAGGATTTTTAGTGTATTTTCCAGGAAAAATCAGCAACGCTTTTTTTGGCCAATTTGGAGAAGGTGTGATTACTCGGGAACGGCTCGTAAGATTTTTGATGTTTTTTCCAGGAAAAATCAGCAACGCTTTTTTTTGGCCAATTTGGAGAAGGTGTGATTACTCGGGAACGGCTCGTAGGTTTTTTAGTGTATTTTCCAGGAAAAATCAACAACGCTTTTTTTGGCCAATTTGGAGAAGGTGTGATTACTCGGGAACGGCTCGTAGGATTTTTAGTGTATTTTCCAGGAAAAATCAACAACGCTTTTTTTGGCCAATTTGGAGAAGGTGTGATTACTCGGGAACGGCTCGTAGGATTTTAAGTGTATTTTCCAGGAAAAATCAGCAACGCTTTTTTTTCTAATTTGGAGAAGATGGGATTACTCGGGAACGGCTCGTAGGATTTTTGATGTATTTTCCAGGAAAAATCAACAACGCTTTTTTTTGGCCAATTTGGAGAAGATGGGATTACTCGGGAACGGCTCATAAGATTTTTGATGTTTTTTCCAGGAAAAATCAGCAACGCTTTTTTTGGCCAATTTGGAGATGGTGTGATTACTCGGGAACGGCTCGTTGGATTTTTGATGTAATTTCCAGGAAAAATCAACAACGCTTTTTTTTGGCCAATTTGGAGAAGGTGTGATTACTCCGGAACGGCTCGTAGGATTTTTAGTGTATTTTCCAGGAAAAATCAGCAACGCTTTTTTTTCTAATTTGGAGAAGATGGGATTACTCGGGAACGGCTCGTAGGTTTTTTAGTGTATTTTCCAGGAAAAATCAGCAACGCTTTTTTTGGCCAATTTGGAGAAGATGGGATTACTCGGGAACGGCTCGTAAGATTTTTAGTGTATTTTCCAGGAAAAATCAGCAACGCTTTTTTTTTGGCCAATTTGGAGAAGGTGTGATTACTCGGGAACGGCTCGTAGGATTTTTAGTGTATTTTCCAGGAAAAATCAGCAACGCTTTTTTTTGGCCAATTTGGAGAAGATGGGATTACTCGGGAACGGCTCGTAGGTTTTTTAGTGTATTTTCCAGGAAAAATCAGCAACGCTTTTTTTTGGCCAATTTGGAGAAGGTGTGATTACTCGGGAACGGCTCGTAAGATTTTTGATGTTTTTTTCAGGAAAAATCAGCAACGCTTTTTTTGGCCAATTTGGAGAAGGTGTGATTACTCGGGAACGGCTCGTAAGATTTTTGATGTTTTTTCCAGGAAAAATCAGCAACGCTTTTTTTGGCCAATTTGGAGAAGGTGTGATTACTCGGGAACGGCTCGTAGGTTTTTTAGTGTATTTTCCAGGAAAAATCAGCAAGGTTTTTTTTTGGCCAATTTGGAGAAGGTGTGATTACTCGGGAACGGCTCGTAGGTTTTTTAGTGTATTTTCCAGGAAAAATCAACAACGCTTTTTTTGGCCAATTTGGAGAAGATGGGATTACTCGGGAACGGCTCGTAGGTTTTTTAGTGTATTTTCCAGGAAAAATCAACAACGCTTTTTTTGGCCAATTTGGAGAAGGTGTGATTACTCGGGAACGGCTCGTAGGTTTTTTAGTGTATTTTTCAGGAAAAATCAGCAACGCTTTTTTTTGGCCAATTTGGAGAAGGTGTGATTACTCGGGAACGGCTCGTAGGTTTTTTAGTGTATTTTCCAGGAAAAATCAGCAACGCTTTTTTTGGCCAATTTGGAGAAGGTGTGATTACTCGGGAACGGCTCGTAGGATCTTTAGTGTATTTTCCAGGAAAAATCAGCAACGCTTTTTTTGGCCAATTTGGAGAAGGTGTGATTACTCGGGAACGGCTCGTAGGTTTTTTAGTGTATTTTCCAGGAAAAATCAGCAACGCTTTTTTTTCTAATTTGGAGAAGGTGTGATTACTCGGAAACGGCTCGTAAGATTTTTAGTGTATTTTCCAGGAAAAATCAACAACGCTTTTTTTGGCCAATTTGGAGAAGGTGTGATTACTCGGGAACGGCTCGTAAGATTTTTAGTGTATTTTCCAGGAAAAATCAGCAACGCTTTTTTTGGCCAATTTGGAGAAGGTGTGATTACTCGGGAACGGCTCGTAAGATTTTTGATGTTTTTTCCAGGAAAAATCAGCAACACTTTTTTTGGCCAATTTGGAGAAGGTGTGATTACTCGGGAACGGCTCGTAGGTTTTTTAGTGTATTTTCCAGGAAAAATCAGCAACGCTTTTTTTGGCCAATTTGGAGAAGGTGTGATTACTCGGGAACGGCTCGTAAGATTTTTAGTGTATTTTCCAGGAAAAATCAGCAACGCTTTTTTTGGCCAATTTGGAGAAGGTGTGATTACTCGGGAACGGCTCGTAGGTTTTTTAGTGTATTTTCCAGGAAAAATCAGCAACGCTTTTTTTGGCCAATTTGGAGAAGATGGGATTACTCGGGAACTGCTCGTAGGATTTTTAGTGTATTTTCCAGGAAAAATCAGCAACGCTTTTTTTTGGCCAATTTGGAGAAGGTGTGATTACTCGGGAACTGCTCGTAGGATTTTTAGTGTATTTTCCAGGAAAAATCAGCAACGTTTTTTTTTTGGCAATTTGGAGAAGGTGTGATTACTCGGGTACGGCTCGTAGGTTTTTTAGTGTATTTTCCAGGAAAAATCAGCAACGCTTTTTTTTTGGCCAATTTGGAGAAGGTGTGATTACTCGGGAACTGCTCGTAGGTTTTTTAGTGTATTTTCCAGGAAAAATCAGCAACGTTTTTTTTGCTAATTTGGAGAAGATGTGATTACTCGGGAACGGCTCGTAAGATTTTTGATGTTTTTTCCAGGAAAAATCAGCAACGCTTTTTTTTGCCAATTTGGAGAAGGTGTGATTACTCGGGAACGGCTCGTAGGTTTTTTAGTGTATTTTCCAGGAAAAATCAGCAACGCTTTTTTTTCTAATTTGGAGAAGATGGGATTACTCGGGAACGGCTCGTAGGATTTTAAGTGTAATTTCCAGGAAAAATCAGCAACGCTTTTTTTTTGGCCAATTTGGAGAAGGTGTGATTACTCGGGAACGGCTCGTAGGTTTTTTAGTGTATTTTCCAGGAAAAATCAGCAACGCTTTTTTTTGGCCAATTTGGAGAAGGTGTGATTACTCGGAAACGGCTCGTAAGATTTTTGATGTATTTTTCAGGAAAAATCAGCAACGCTTTTTTTGGCCAATTTGGAGATGGTGTGATTACTCGGAAACGGCTCGTAAGATTTTTGATGTTTTTTCCAGGAAAAATCAGCAACGCTTTTTTTTGGCCAATTTGGAGAAGGTGTGATTACTCGGGAACGGCTCGTAAGATTTTTGATGTATTTTCCAGGAAAAATCAGCAACGCTTTTTTTTCTAATTTGGAGAAGATGGGATTACTCGGGAACGGCTCGTAGGATTTTTAGTGTATTTTCCAGGAAAAATCAGCAACGCTTTTTTTGGCCAATTTGGAGAAGGTGTGATTACTCGGAAACGGCTCGTAAGATTTTTGATGTTTTTTCCAGGAAAAATCAGCAACGCTTTTTTTTGGCCAATTTGGAGAAGGTGTGATTACTCGGGAACGGCTCGTAAGATTTTTGATGTATTTTCCAGGAAAAATCAGCAACGCTTTTTTTGGCCAATTTGGAGAAGGTGTGATTACTCGGGAACGGCTCGTAAGATTTTTAGTGTATTTTTCAGGAAAAATCAGCAACGCTTTTTTTTCTAATTTGGAGAAGCTGTGATTACTCGGGAACGGCTCGTAGGATTTTTAGTGTATTTTCCAGGAAAATCAACAACGCTTTTTTTGGCCAATTTGGAGAAGGTGTGATTACTCGGGAACGGCTCGTAAGATTTTTAGTGTATTTTCCAGGAAAAATCAACAACGCTTTTTTTGGCCAATTTGGAGAAGGTGTGATTACTCGGGAACGGCTCATAAAATTTTTAATATATTTTCCAGGAAAAATCAGCAACGCTTTTTTTTGGCCAATTTGGAGAAGGTGTGATTACTCGGAAACGGCTCGTAAGATTTTTGATGTTTTTTCCAGGAAAAATCAGCAACGCTTTTTTTTGGCCAATTTGGAGAAGGTGTGATTACTCGGGAACGGCTCGTAAGATTTTTGATGTATTTTCCAGGAAAAATCAGAAACGCTTTTTTTTGGCCAATTTGGAGAAGGTGTGATTACTCGGGAACGGCTCGTAGGATTTTTAGTGTATTTTCCAGGAAAAATCAGCAACGCTTTTTTTTTGCTAATTTGGAGAAGATGGGATTACTCGGGAACGGCTCGTAGGTTTTTTAGTGTATTTTCCAGGAAAAATCAGCAACGCTTTTTTTTGGCCAATTTGGAGAAGATGGGATTACTCGGGAACGGCTCGTAGGATTTTTAGTGTATTTTCCAGGAAAAATCAGCAACGCTTTTTTTTGCCAATTTGGAGAAGATGGGATTACTCGGGAACGGCTCGTAGGATTTTTAGTGTATTTTCCAGGAAAAATCAGCAACGCTTTTTTTTGGCCAATTTGGAGAAGATGGGATTACTCGGGAACGGCTCGTAGGATTTTTGATGTTTTTTCCAGGAAAAATCAGCAACGCTTTTTTTTGGCCAATTTGGAGAAGATGGGATTACTCGGGAACGGCTCGTAGGTTTTTTAGTGTATTTTCCAGGAAAAATCAGCAACGCTTTTTTTTCTAATTTGGAGAAGATGGGATTACTCGGGAACGGCTCGTAGGTTTTTTAGTGTATTTTCCAGGAAAAATCAGCAACGCTTTTTTTTCTAATTTGGAGAAGATGGGATTACTCGGGAACGGCTCGTAAGATTTTTAGTGTATTTTCCAGGAAAAATCAGCAACGCTTTTTTTGGCCAATTTGGAGAAGGTGTGATTACTCGGGAACGGCTCGTAGGTTTTTTAGTGTATTTTCCAGGAAAAATCAGCAACGCTTTTTTTGGCCAATTTGGAGAAGATGGGATTACTCGGGAACTGCTCGTAGGATTTTTAGTGTATTTTCCAGGAAAAATCAGCAACGCTTTTTTTGGCCAATTTGGAGAAGGTGTGATTACTCGGGAACGGCTCGTAGGTTTTTTAGTGTATTTTCCAGGAAAAATCAACAACGCTTTTTTTGGCCAATTTGGAGAAGGTGTGATTACTCGGGAACGGCTCGTAGGTTTTTTAGTAAATTTTCCAGGAAAAATCAGCAACGCTTTTTTTGGCCAATTTGGAGAAGATAGGATTACTCGGGAACGGCTCGTAGGTTTTTTAGTGTATTTTCCAGGAAAAATCAACAACGCTTTTTTTGGCCAATTTGGAGAAGGTGTGATTACTCGGGAACGGCTCGTAGGATTTTTAGTGTATTTTCCAGGAAAAATCAGCAACGCTTTTTTTTGCCAATTTGGAGAAGGTGTGATTACTCGGGAACTGCTCGTAGGATTTTTAGTGTATTTTCCAGGAAAAATGAGCAACGCTTTTTTTTGGCCAATTTGGAGAAGGTGTGATTACTCGGAAACGGCTCGTAAGATTTTTAGTGTATTTTCCAGGAAAAATCAGCAACGTTTTTTTTTGGCCAATTTGGAGAAGATGGGATTACTCGGGAACGGCTCGTAAGATTTTTAGTGTATTTTCCAGGAAAAATCAGCAACGCTTTTTTTTTGGCCAATTTGGAGAAGCTGTGATTACTCGGGAACGGCTCGTAGGTTTTTTAGTGTATTTTCCAGGAAAAATCAACAACGCTTTTTTTTGGCCAATTTGGAGAAGGTGTGATTACTCGGGAACGGCTCGTTAGATTTTTGATGTTTTTTCCAGGAAAAATCAGCAACGCTTTTTTTTGGCCAATTTGGAGAAGGTGTGATTACTCGGGAACGGCTCGTAGGATTTTTAGTGTAATTTCCAGGAAAAATCAGCAACACTTTTTTTGGCCAATTTGGAGAAGGTGTGATTACTCGGGAACGGCTCGTAGGTTTTTTAGTGTATTTTCCAGGAAAAATCAGCAACGCTTTTTTTTCTAATTTGGAGAAGATGGGATTACTCGGGAACGGCTCGTAGGTTTTTTAGTGTATTTTCCAGGAAAAATCAGCAACGCTTTTTTTTGGCCAATTTGGAGAAGATGGGATTACTCGGGAACGGCTCGTAAGATTTTTAGTGTATTTTCCAGGAAAAATCAGCAACGCTTTTTTTTTGGCCAATTTGGAGAAGGTGTGATTACTCGGGAACGGCTCGTAGGTTTTTTAGTGTATTTTCCAGGAAAAATCAGCAACGCTTTTTTTTTGCTAATTTGGAGAAGATGGGATTACTCGGGAACGGCTCGTAAGATTTTTGATGTTTTTTCCAGGAAAAATCAGCAACGCTTTATTTGGCCAATTTGGAGAAGGTGTGATTACTCGGGAACGGCTCGTAGGATTTTTAGTGTAATTTCCAGGAAAAATCAGCAACGCTTTTTTTTCTAATTTGGAGGAGATGGGATTACTCGGGAACGGCTCGTAGGTTTTTTAGTGTATTTTTCAGGAAAAATCAGCAACGCTTTTTTTGGCTAATTTGGAGAAGGTGTGATTACTCGGGAACGGCTCGTAAGATTTTTGATGTTTTTTCCAGGAAAAATCAGCAACGCTTTTTTTTTGGCCAATTTGGAGAAGGTGTGATTACTCGGGAACGGCTCGTAGGATTTTTAGTGTAATTTCCAGGAAAAATCAGCAACGCTTTTTTTTCTAATTTGGAGAAGATGGGATTACTCGGGAACGGCTCGTAAGATTTTTAGTGTATTTTCCAGGAAAAATCAGCAACGTTTTTTTTTGGCCAATTTGGAGAAGATGGGATTACTCGGGAACGGCTCGTAAGATTTTTAGTGTATTTTCCAGGAAAAATCAGCAACGCTTTTTTTGGCCAATTTGGAGAAGGTGTGATTACTCGGGAACGGCTCGTAGGATTTTTAGTGTATTTTCCAGGAAAAATCAGCAACGCTTTTTTTTTGGCCAATTTGGAGAAGGTGTGATTACTCGGGAACGGCTCGTAAGATTTTTGATGTATTTTCCAGGAAAAATCAGCAACGCTTTTTTTGGCCAATTTGGAGAAGGTGTGATTACTCGGGAACGGCTCGTAAGATTTTTAGTGTATTTTTCAGGAAAAATCAGCAACGCTTTTTTTTCTAATTTGGAGAAGGTGTGATTACTCGGGAACGGCTCGTAAGATTTTTGATGTATTTTCCAGGAAAAATCAGCAACGCTTTTTTTTCTAATTTGGAGAAGGTGTGATTACTCGGGAACGGCTCGTAAGATTTTTGATGTATTTTTCAGGAAAAATCAGCAACGCTTTTTTTGGCCAATTTGGAGATGGTGTGATTACTCGGGAACGGCTCGTAGGATTTTTAGTGTATTTTCCAGGAAAAATCAACAACGCTTTTTTTGGCCAATTTGGAGAAGGTGTGATTACTCGGAAACGGCTCGTAAGATTTTTGATGTATTTTCCAGGAAAAATCAGCAACGCTTTTTTTGGCCAATTTGGAGAAGGTGTGATTACTCGGGAACGGCTCGTAGGATTTTTAGTGTATTTTCCAGGAAAAATCAGCAACGCTTTTTTTTTGGCCAATTTGGAGAAGGTGTGATTACTCGGGAACGGCTCGTAAGATTTTTGATGTATTTTCCAGGAAAAATCAGCAACGCTTTTTTTGGCCAATTTGGAGAAGGTGTGATTACTCGGGAACGGCTCGTAAGATTTTTAGTGTATTTTCCAGGAAAAATCAGCAACGCTTTTTTTTCTAATTTGGAGAAGGTGTGATTACTCGGGAACGGCTCGTAGGATTTTTAGTGTATTTTCCAGGAAAAATCAGCAACGCTTTTTTTGGCCAATTTGGAGAAGATGGGATTACTCGGGAACGGCTCATAAAATTTTTAATATATTTTCCAGGAAAAATCAGCAACACTTTTTTTGGCCAATTTGGAGAAGGTGTGATTACTCGGGAACGGCTCGTAGGATTTTTAGTGTATTTTCCAGGAAAAATCAACAACGCTTTTTTTGGCCAATTTGGAGAAGGTGTGATTACTCGGGAACGGCTCGTAGGTTTTTTAGTGTATTTTCCAGGAAAAATCAGCAACGCTTTTTTTTGGCCAATTTGGAGAAGGTGTGATTACTCGGAAACGGCTCGTAAGATTTTTGATGTATTTTTCAGGAAAAATCAGCAACGCTTTTTTTGGCCAATTTGGAGATGGTGTGATTACTCGGAAACGGCTCGTAAGATTTTTGATGTTTTTTCCAGGAAAAATCAGCAACGCTTTTTTTTGGCCAATTTGGAGAAGGTGTGATTACTCGGGAACGGCTCGTAAGATTTTTGATGCATTTTCCAGGAAAAATCAGCAACGCTTTTTTTTCTAATTTGGAGAAGATGGGATTACTCGGGAACGGCTCGTAGGATTTTTAGTGTATTTTCCAGGAAAAATCAGCAACGCTTTTTTTGGCCAATTTGGAGAAGGTGTGATTACTCGGAAACGGCTCGTAAGATTTTTGATGTTTTTTCCAGGAAAAATCAGCAACGCTTTTTTTTGGCCAATTTGGAGAAGGTGTGATTACTCGGGAACGGCTCGTAAGATTTTTGATGTATTTTCCAGGAAAAATCAGCAACGCTTTTTTTGGCCAATTTGGAGAAGGTGTGATTACTCGGGAACGGCTCGTAAGATTTTTAGTGTATTTTTCAGGAAAAATCAGCAACGCTTTTTTTTCTAATTTGGAGAAGCTGTGATTACTCGGGAACGGCTCGTAGGATTTTTAGTGTATTTTCCAGGAAAATCAACAACGCTTTTTTTGGCCAATTTGGAGAAGGTGTGATTACTCGGGAACGGCTCGTAAGATTTTTAGTGTATTTTCCAGGAAAAATCAACAACGCTTTTTTTGGCCAATTTGGAGAAGGTGTGATTACTCGGGAACGGCTCATAAAATTTTTAATATATTTTCCAGGAAAAATCAGCAACGCTTTTTTTTGGCCAATTTGGAGAAGGTGTGATTACTCGGAAACGGCTCGTAAGATTTTTGATGTTTTTTCCAGGAAAAATCAGCAACGCTTTTTTTTGGCCAATTTGGAGAAGGTGTGATTACTCGGGAACGGCTCGTAAGATTTTTGATGTATTTTCCAGGAAAAATCAGAAACGCTTTTTTTTGGCCAATTTGGAGAAGGTGTGATTACTCGGGAACGGCTCGTAGGATTTTTTATGTATTTTCCAGGAAAAATCAGCAACGCTTTTTTTTTGCTAATTTGGAGAAGATGGGATTACTCGGGAACGGCTCGTAGGTTTTTTAGTGTATTTTCCAGGAAAAATCAGCAACGCTTTTTTTTGGCCAATTTGGAGAAGATGGGATTACTCGGGAACGGCTCGTAGGATTTTTAGTGTATTTTCCAGGAAAAATCAGCAACGCTTTTTTTTGCCAATTTGGAGAAGATGGGATTACTCGGGAACGGCTCGTAGGATTTTTAGTGTATTTTCCAGGAAAAATCAGCAACGCTTTTTTTTGGCCAATTTGGAGAAGATGGGATTACTCGGGAACGGCTCGTAGGATTTTTGATGTTTTTTCCAGGAAAAATCAGCAACGCTTTTTTTTGGCCAATTTGGAGAAGATGGGATTACTCGGGAACGGCTCGTAGGTTTTTTAGTGTATTTTCCAGGAAAAATCAGCAACGCTTTTTTTTCTAATTTGGAGAAGATGGGATTACTCGGGAACGGCTCGTAGGTTTTTTAGTGTATTTTCCAGGAAAAATCAGCAACGCTTTTTTTTCTAATTTGGAGAAGATGGGATTACTCGGGAACGGCTCGTAAGATTTTTAGTGTATTTTCCAGGAAAAATCAGCAACGCTTTTTTTGGCCAATTTGGAGAAGGTGTGATTACTCGGGAACGGCTCGTAGGTTTTTTAGTGTATTTTCCAGGAAAAATCAGCAACGCTTTTTTTGGCCAATTTGGAGAAGATGGGATTACTCGGGAACTGCTCGTAGGATTTTTAGTGTATTTTCCAGGAAAAATCAGCAACGCTTTTTTTGGCCAATTTGGAGAAGGTGTGATTACTCGGGAACGGCTCGTAGGTTTTTTAGTGTATTTTCCAGGAAAAATCAACAACGCTTTTTTTGGCCAATTTGGAGAAGGTGTGATTACTCGGGAACGGCTCGTAGGTTTTTTAGTAAATTTTCCAGGAAAAATCAGCAACGCTTTTTTTGGCCAATTTGGAGAAGATAGGATTACTCGGGAACGGCTCGTAGGTTTTTTAGTGTATTTTCCAGGAAAAATCAACAACGCTTTTTTTGGCCAATTTGGAGAAGGTGTGATTACTCGGGAACGGCTCGTAGGATTTTTAGTGTATTTTCCAGGAAAAATCAGCAACGCTTTTTTTTGCCAATTTGGAGAAGGTGTGATTACTCGGGAACTGCTCGTAGGATTTTTAGTGTATTTTCCAGGAAAAATGAGCAACGCTTTTTTTTGGCCAATTTGGAGAAGGTGTGATTACTCGGAAACGGCTCGTAAGATTTTTAGTGTATTTTCCAGGAAAAATCAGCAACGTTTTTTTTTGGCCAATTTGGAGAAGATGGGATTACTCGGGAACGGCTCGTAAGATTTTTAGTGTATTTTCCAGGAAAAATCAGCAACGCTTTTTTTTTGGCCAATTTGGAGAAGCTGTGATTACTCGGGAACGGCTCGTAGGTTTTTTAGTGTATTTTCCAGGAAAAATCAACAACGCTTTTTTTTGGCCAATTTGGAGAAGGTGTGATTACTCGGGAACGGCTCGTTAGATTTTTGATGTTTTTTCCAGGAAAAATCAGCAACGCTTTTTTTTGGCCAATTTGGAGAAGGTGTGATTACTCGGGAACGGCTCGTAGGATTTTTAGTGTAATTTCCAGGAAAAATCAGCAACACTTTTTTTGGCCAATTTGGAGAAGGTGTGATTACTCGGGAACGGCTCGTAGGTTTTTTAGTGTATTTTCCAGGAAAAATCAGCAACGTTTTTTTTTCTAATTTGGAGAAGATGGGATTACTCGGGAACGGCTCGTAGGTTTTTTAGTGTATTTTCCAGGAAAAATCAGCAACGCTTTTTTTTGGCCAATTTGGAGAAGATGGGATTACTCGGGAACGGCTCGTAAGATTTTTAGTGTATTTTCCAGGAAAAATCAGCAACGCTTTTTTTTTGGCCAATTTGGAGAAGGTGTGATTACTCGGGAACGGCTCGTAGGTTTTTTAGTGTATTTTCCAGGAAAAATCAGCAACGCTTTTTTTTTGCTAATTTGGAGAAGATGGGATTACTCGGGAACGGCTCGTAAGATTTTTGATGTTTTTTCCAGGAAAAATCAGCAACGCTTTTTTTGGCCAATTTGGAGAAGGTGTGATTACTCGGGAACGGCTCGTAGGATTTTTAGTGTAATTTCCAGGAAAAATCAGCAACGCTTTTTTTTCTAATTTGGAGGAGATGGGATTACTCGGGAACGGCTCGTAGGTTTTTTAGTGTATTTTTCAGGAAAAATCAGCAACGCTTTTTTTGGCTAATTTGGAGAAGGTGTGATTACTCGGGAACGGCTCGTAAGATTTTTGATGTTTTTTCCAGGAAAAATCAGCAACGCTTTTTTTTGGCCAATTTGGAGAAGGTGTGATTACTCGGGAACGGCTCGTAGGATTTTTAGTGTAATTTCCAGGAAAAATCAGCAACGCTTTTTTTTCTAATTTGGAGAAGATGGGATTACTCGGGAACGGCTCGTAAGATTTTTAGTGTATTTTCCAGGAAAAATCAGCAACGTTTTTTTTTGGCCAATTTGGAGAAGATGGGATTACTCGGGAACGGCTCGTAAGATTTTTAGTGTATTTTCCAGGAAAAATCAGCAACGCTTTTTTTGGCCAATTTGGAGAAGG